>BOSO01007774.1:0-24314 GCA_018403395.1 Gorsachius goisagi
TTCTATGATTCTAAAAGCTTCATCGGCCACTGCACAAGCCCTGTGCAATCCCACTGAAATCCATACCGGGACCGGTTTAGAGCTGGAGTACACAGGACTGGGAAGAGCCACCTACATCACTGTCCTACTCCATGACTGATGGTCACATCTCACTGTCCCCAAATCTCTGTTTTGACCACAGCCAGAGTGGTTTTCTGCTCCCTGCCGCTCTCCCCAGATGACTGCTGATGGGCTGCAAATTGCGACCACTGCCCCAGTCCCCTTGTGGGGCTCCCCTGAGGAGCCCTGAGTGAAATCATGCCCAGCCCAAAATCAGCATCCCAGTTTACTTGAACTGCATCCTGGTAAGCTGGGACCTTACCTGGGGTGGTGGTCCCCATCCCACAAGGAGGTGTCAGTGTGTGCTGGGGGGTCACCCCTCCTACCTCTTTTGAGGGGGCAGGCACTGAGCAGTGTTAAAAATTACCTGGGGCAAAACTTAGGGAAAAAAAAACCCAACAAAAAACCAACACAACAAACTTAGGAAATCCCTAAGGTTGGCAGCAGCCTGGGCACATCCTGCTCGCAGGTGCATTGCTGCTTCTCCATCCATTACGCTAAATGCAGGTGACATAGGTCTCCAAAGCAAAAGTGATGGCATCCGTGGAGGTTGCTTCCCAATGTGTGGGTTTCCTGGCAGTGTGGGTGTATGGCTGGCATTGCCCAAGCTCATCTGCCATTAGGTGTCAACGATGACCTGAACCTCTGCCCCATGAGCTGTGGTCTGTGGTGCCGAGCAGCACCACTGGAGCTGGCTTTTGCTCACTGAGCCTTGCCCCTTTCCTCTCTGCCGCCTGCCGCTTCCCCCTCTTTCTCATGCCATGGATTTCTTGTGGGAGGTGGACAGGGATCTCCTCTGAATGATGTCTTCATGGAGAGGGTGGGTTTATGGTGACAGGAAAGATGCCATAGGCAAGTCTCTAAAGTTGGGGAACGGCCAAAAGCAGGACTGTAGGAGACAGACATACACCAGAAATGTCGCTCTGTGGCCAGATGGATATGGCCTACAGTTTCTACAGTCAGTGGAGGGAAGAAAAGCATCTGAAGGCAGCTTAACCACCCCTTCCAAAGCATTTTAAAATATTGCTTATAAATGAACAGGTTCTTAGCAGGTGTAAAACCATGCATTCAATCTAACTTCAGTGAAGATCTGATGATCCTAGATAGTGTTTGCTTTCTCAGTTCGATGGCCCATATTGCTTAGGATGCCTTTAACCTGGGATGCCTTTAACCTGGACATTGCTCTATGCAAAAGTCTCCACAGGGATGTACTTACACAGGTGAGCTGTTCCTTGCAGTGGTGACATTCTACTGGTGGGGAAAAAACAACCAACCAACCCAAACCTACCACGCTCTTCCCTTATATACCCCAAAGGCCCCTGTGCAGAGAAGATTGAGTCTTAGTCTGCTTATCCTCAAGCACACCAGAGTCTGGTCACACTGCTCAACCCCTCAACACCTCCCACCATCCTTATAGGAGTACCTGCTGCTCCCCTAAATCTCTGTGGCTTGGGCAAGAGCCATGAGCTCAGCTGAGGGAAGGGAAGGGAGACAGACTAGAGGTGGAAAGCTGCTGTCCTGAAGGAAAAGTGAAAAATAAACAAACTTCTGGTGGCCACTTTGTTCATGGTAGTCTTTCCCTCAAGGGTGGAAGGAAAACTGGCCTAGCACTGACCCTGAGAGCCACCTACTGAAGGAGAGGGTGGAGGGACCTCTGGCAGAGGGCATCTGTCAAGATGGCATTTTAACAGCTAACATGAGGAATTAGGGAAAAAAGCTTTAAGCCACCACAGCCCCTTGGTTTAAAAAGGCTGCATGTGATGGAGGGCTGTGACAGCCAAGCTCAGGGAAGACCCAGTTCCTCCTGGAGCTAGGAAGCAGGACACACTGTGGGACTGGAAGGTGGAGACGCATGGGCAAGTGTGGATGGGCTCCACGTACATCATGTCTATCTGCCATCTCAGAAACCACCCCTGAACATGGCTGAGGCCACGTCTCTCCAGTATGACCATGCAATGACAGACCTACTCTTACTCTTAATCTCTTGAACATCCAAATCCTTAACATTCATGGAGTGCTAGAGCTGCAAAAGGCAAGTCCATGAATCACAGAATCATAGAATCATATAATTGTTTAGGTTGGAAAAGAGCTTTAAGATCATCAACTCCATTTGTTAACCTAACCCTGCCATCCCACCACTAAACCATGTCCCTAAGCACCCGTCTGCCTGTCTTTTAAATACCTCCAGGGATGGGGACACAACCACTTCCCTGGGCAGCCCATTCTAGTGCTTGACAACCCTTTCGGTGAAGAAATTTTTCCTGATGTCCAGCCTAAACCTGCCCTGGCTCAACTTCAGGCCATTTCCCCTCCTCCTACCACCCGTTACCTGGGAGAAGAGGCCGACCCCCACCTCACTATTCCTTTCAGGCAGTTTCATGAGACTGCCTGCGTGATGTGGATGCGGCGTCTGATCCCTGTTTGAGTCTGACGAGAGGTGGAGCTGAGCCGCTGGAGAGCACCCTGTGCCCGGTCGGGTGCCGAGGCAGTCCCACCCGCTGCTGCCAGGGAGGTAGGGCTGCAACCAGGATATCGCTACAGAGCTGTAAATCGGCATTTGAGTTCAAATAGAGCGATTTGCAGCTGCAGAGATCTGGCATTTAATATAACTCCTGTCTACATTATAAATGTCAGACCTGACTTACACCTGGCTGGTCCCCAGCAAAGCCGAATGGGTCCCTCTGCTCAAAGGCTGGCTGGAGGCTGCTCCCTGCGCCTGGGTGCCGCTGCCAGTGGAGCCCACCCAGCCCAGCTGGAGCTCCAACTCTCTGAGTTGGGCTCATTTCCAAGAGCTGAACTTCAGCGAAGCACACGCTGCGAGATGTTGTTGGGTCCCAGTCGACTCCTGAGGTTTAAAAAGAAAAGAGGCAATTTTCTGTCATGTAATGTACCTAGAGGATGTGATACTCGGCTTGGGAGCTCAATGGGAATTTTGTCCTCAAGCATTAGGTGGGCAGACTGATTTGCTTTGGCTAACTCTACTTTTCTTCCCTGCTGAGGTTAAAATATGATATTGATCTTGTAGACAGAGCTGGATGTTAAATGACGGATGCTCATCTACTATTACAATTTTCTCAGCTCTCACAAATCAAAGGACTTACATTCCAATTTATACCAAGCAAACATCCCAACAATCTCCTCCTTATATTGCTGCCAAAAGCATCAAGTAGCCAAGCACCAGAAACCGAGGCAGTCTAGAGGAACACATGCCTTTAGAAAATATGTAGCTCTAGGAACTTCTAATGAACTGATGACACACAAAAAAAATCCTGGGCTATGCTTGTAGCAAAAGTTAGCACAGCACATTGCCTACCTCCCATGTTTTCTGCTAATGACAAGCTTCTCCACCACTGTAAAGGAATGGATCTACTGACCTCCCTGGTTCATTTCTCTGGCTGTTCATTACAGGGATGAGTAGATCAGACAACTTTCTGGAGACCAGAGCATTGCACAAGACAGACCCATTTCCACCCTCCGGCTCCTGGAAATTTTGCAGCAGTGCAGCATCCAGGATGCTGCGATCCTATCAGAGAGGGGACAACAGCGCAGCCCAGGAGCAAGCAGGGTTGTACGAATAGATTCACAGTTACACACCAGATGCGCACACCTTCTGCAGTGCCCACCTTTCTCTAGCAAATCTGTAGCCTCCTAGGGCCATCCATCCCCACCCTTCAAGTCCTTGTGCCACTTTAAAAAGCAACACCCATGCAGTGGGGTATGCTTATGCCTTCCCAAAAGCGCTGGTTTTGCCTGATCTCAAGATAGAAATTTAGTCCCCTTACACACGCTATATATCTAACATACTGTTTTGAAGTGGAAAACCCAGCGACACCCCCTCCCAAACAATATGCAACCAAGTTTATCCTCTCAGATGCAGCTGCCGTGGGCTCGCACCCAGCCCAAAAGAGCAGGCAAACACTGGCACAGCTGTAACAGCAAACAAAACCTGGCAGGCAGAGCCCCAGCTCCCTCTTCTCCTCCATCAGTTCAGCTCTGTGGCTCGGCAGTTCCCTGGCCCTTACAGCCTCCCCGTTCTCCGCCACCCCCCGCTCTCATCCCCAGCCCCTCTGCGCCGTGTCGGTACAGACCTGGCAGCAAAGCACGGCTGGGTGCAGGGCTCCAACTCCTCCTGGGGAAAGAGAATCAGGAAGATGTGAGCCCTGGAAAGCCCCTGGGGGTAATACCCCGGGGGTGGGAGCGGGCAGAGGCTGGCTCCTGGCTCCTCCAGGGACTGCAGCCTGTCTGTCACTGTCCCCCGTCCCGGGGATCGGTGCAAAAGGTAGGAGGCAAACAGGAAAACACCCAGACCCAGCGGGCTGGGGGAGGGCAGGAGCCGGTGGCGTGGGTGCTGTCGGCCGGCCTCCCGCTGCAGGTGTTGGCTCCAGCCCTTGGGCACAGAGGTGGGAGGTGCTGGGGGGGCACGGGGGCAGCTCCCGTGCTGGGCACCCGTGGGTGCCACAGGCCCTGGCACCGAGGGGCGCAGGCAGGGCAGCACCAGGGGAGCAGGAGGAGGATGCCGGGGTGCGGAGGCATGGCTGGTCCTGCTGCCCCGGCTGGCTCCCCCCGCCCTCGCACCCCAGCACTCGCCGCACGCTCACACACACGCCCTGCCCCACGCGCCCTCAGGTCTAGAAAAAGGACCAGAGCTGTGCAGGTAGGCACTTAAGGAGGCATTTTTAGAAACAGCAATGGCATCAGCCAGGGATTAGGAGCTGTTGCGATGCAAGGTGAAGTCCATCTTCCAGCCTTCGGGCTGTGAGGAGGAAGGGGGGAGCCGCTTCCAGGGCTGCACGAACCCAAGACAAACCGCTCACTAGAGGGGTGAAAAAGAAAAAAAAACCAACAAACCAAAAACCTAGAAATCTACTTTCCATTTGAGAAAAAAATTGTCTGTAGTCACCAGTTCACCAAAGGGGGGGAGCTTCATTAGTGCCCTCCTGGATCCTATAAATTGAATTTATTATCTTTGCAAGGCAGCTGCATTCAAACTCATTCAGGCAATGCCAGTGATGTGGGATAACATGCCCTTGGCATCCCTGAGGCCGTGGCAGATCTGCACAGGGGCATGGTGCGGCCCCTTGCAGTTCCCTTCCCTTCCCTCTCAACAGCCCGCAGCAAACAGGGACCGGGATGGCCCCTCCTCAGCTGATGCTCCTGGGCTTTACTGGGAGCTGTTGCTAGGACGGCTGCAGAGAGGAGAATTTAGACAGTGATTGAGGTCTTGAAATGAATGGATGAAAACAGCATCTTGGTATTTTTTTGCATGCCCATTTTCAGGAGCGATATTCTGTGTTTTCAGTGGGGTGGGGGATGAAGCCCAGGTTTTCATTGCCTGTGACACTGCTGCATCCAAAGGAGGGAGCAGGCTGTTAACAAGACAGGGGAATTTCCCAGGCTGGCTCTAGGCAGGGAGATACCTACAGCAGCAGGCTTCACCGGAGGAGGGGGTGGGCAGTGCTGGCAACTGTCCTGAGCGGTGCCCAAAACCCTTGAAAAACCTGGCTTGCTTCTGGTCCAGCTCCTGCATGCTGCTGGGGGCTCCGTTTCTCTCCTCCAAGGCAGCAAAATTAAGTTTCACTGTGCTTCTGGGAAGTCTTGTGGCAAATTTGATACTTGCCTTCGTGCACCCCCTAGCACCCACGTAGCATTCCCCTTTGAGATCTTTTAGTTGCATTTTAATGCCTGCCACGAGGCACAGTGTTTGTAGAGCCAAGGAAGATGGAGAAGTTGAAGGGATGGCCCAAGTTCAGCGGAGGAGTTGGTGACAGCGTGGGACTGCTCCCCCAGCGCTGGGGAAAGAGTTTCCCTTCCCTGGGAGACCAGCAGCACCAGCCTGAGGCCAAGCATGGCCACCAAAATACCAGAATAACAAGAAATCATGTGCCTGGGTGCGTGACCTCATCCAAATACAGAAAGGTGTCCCAAGTGTTTAAGCAAACACTGGGGCATTACTGGGAAAAGATGTTGCTGTAAGGATGGGCTGTGGCTAATTAGGAAAACAGTGCACTACTTGATAAACAAATTGATTAAACCTTCAGACAATGCGGAAGGATCAAAAATAGGGTTAGGACAGTGAAGGCTTGCGCCCCACCCAGCTTTGGGGCAGCTTGAGCACTCTGAAAGGTGCTGCCTCAAGCCTGGAGAAGGTCCAAAAGGGGACAAGGGATAGGGAGGAAGAGGAAGAGGAGAGAGAACAAAGGAGAACGTGCGTGGTCAGCAATGGCAGGAAGTGAGCAGTCAGGCCCTGCTTCCTCCTTGTGGGAGAAATTTGGGACAAAATGCAATCATATCACTTCCTGGCCCAGCCTTCCTCTTCCCATGGCTGAATACCCAGGAAGGTGCTGGGAAAGAGGAGCATTGCTTTGGTGTGGACCTGGTGGCCATGCCCCTCCTTTGGGAGAGAGGCAGGCAATGGGGGGGGACCCGCCGGGACACGAGGCAGGCTGGGCCACTGTGCCCAGGGAAGGCACTTGGAGCCAAGGCAGGGCTCTCTGCTGGCACGAAGGATGATGGAGCCATGGAGAGCATTTGAGCCATGCTGGGCAGCATTGCCAAACCCACACTGAAACAGGTAAGCAGACTTTCCCTGGGGAAGGCAGGAACGCATCACGGGGAGCAGCAGCCAGTGGGCTATGAGTCCCCTGCCACCACCCGGGCAGGTGAAGAGAGAGGCTGTCAACCAAGCACATCAGGGAGGTTACCAACCTGATAAGGGATGTGATGGCCACCTGGCAGGGAATGAACTCCTCCTGCAAGGGGAGGAGGAACAAGCCTCCCTGCGACCCTCTAGAAACACCATAGCACCTCTGGGGTTTGCTTCATTCTTGTTACATCACAGCAAAAGGATATTCACAGCCATTTTCCTAAAATCGGCATGAGATGATCTGTGAACAGGGTCCCACTGGCTAACAACCTGCGATGGGGAAGAAAAACGTGAACACAGTGACTGACCTCTGCTTTCCCCCAGCCCAGAGCCTCCTCGTGCCGCTGAGCACCGGGGTAACCTCCAGTAAAACCACTCCAGTTGATGCAGCGCCAGAGGGGGCCAAGACGTGGGGCTGGGCAAGCCAAAGCAAGGACTATTTTTAAGAGATCTCAGGGTCTGTGTGGGACCTCTCTTCCCCCGCCATCACACCAGCGTGGCTGCACTGCAGCCAAGAGGGGGATTATGTCTTCATTAGGCAAGAGCAGTTTCTTTTTTGTTTTAGAAGCATCTGTGTAACTTCTGTTTGACTTTGGTGGGACCTGAAAGGGCATCTGACAGGGAGGTTTGTTTTTTTTTTTTAATATAGCATTGGCAATATACAAAGGCTAGGCTCAAAGCTACAAAACCATTCCAGGAAAGAAGTTTCTTTGCCCTCCCAGATCTGTCAGTAGTAGTAGCTTTAATTTTCTTCGGTACAATGACAACACGTGGAGTGATGGGATCCCTCAGAAAGCAAATGCAGGTTGTCTCTGGAAGGTGGCAGTTTTCAGGTCTCTTGAAACCATAATCCTGGTGGAGGTGTGGACGTCTCTTGTTTATAAATTGGTCTTAGAGTTGTTTTGAGGAAAGAAATACTGAAGGAGATATGGGGAATAGAAAATACAGTTTACTCTTTCGATGAATCATTGCTCTTTCTTAGAAAGGTTACTGCTGTGGCTCTTGCACATAAATAGAGGAAGTCTAACATATTTCTGTCCAGGAGATCATTATCTTTGGCACTTCCCCATACACATCACGTTAAGCCCTCAAAATCAGGGGAAATCACCAGCAAGCTGTGCAAACCCTTACTTGCAGAGTTTTCCTGGGCTCCTAAGCAAGAAATGAAAGGGCTGCTCAGGGCAGCCCAGGGGGAGGGAGAAATGACTCAGAAGGTGCCTTTGGTCTCCTTTGGTCCCACGGTGACCTGAGCTGAGCTCAGCCCGTGGCAGGCACCAGGCTGTGGCTGCCGGCTCGCCTCTGCTTCCTTATGGCTGAGCCGATGGGAGAGGACAACAAATGGGGCTTCCAGCCTTTCTCCAGGTCTGTCCCCCCACCCCAAGAATGACTTCCCACCAAATGGGTCTGTTGCTAAAGGTCTTGGAAGGCCCCTTTGGGACGTGACCTTCAATTCAGCCCAAAGGCTGTAAAACTGACTTGGGATTTGGGGGTTATCCAAATCATCTTACAAAGGATGGGCCTTCAGGAAAAAACACAGCACTGGCTTTCTGCAAATGAAGCTTAATCAGATAGTCAAAAATAAAAGTACTCAGAATCACACGTAACATTTAGCAAAGCTGGCCAAGAGGGTGACACTAATTCACTTGCTGATATCCCAGCACTAATGCAAGCACATCCAATTCCTAAAAGCAAGGACATGGACCACCTGCTCCCCTATGTCTGCACAACCTCTGCTATTACGCAGCTGCCAAATAAAGGTTGGCTTGGCTGCGGCAGCAGGAGCGATGCCACAGGTCAGAGCTGCAGCTGGCACGAATCGGCGGAGCTGCGGCAAAGTAAGCAGAGCCGTGCGGATTGACACCAGCTGGGGAAATTGGCTTGCCATTTGCAGCCTGCCAGTGAAATACGATTTAGACCGTAAAAAAATCACAATGGTGAATTAAAAATGTGCTGACACCTGCAGCGTTTGGAAAAGACGTTGGATGGAGACGCTTCCGACCCCCATAACAAGGTTAAATGCAGTTCCCTCACTGAAGAGTAATTCATAGATGCCGGCAGAGGCACAAAGGCTGGAGTGTGTTGTTTTTATGATGGTGATTCAGATGAGTCACCCCCAATCAGCAAGCACTCATTGCTTTAATGACCAGACAGGGGAAATTTGGTTTAGCGGTGACTGATGCTGCAGTTTATTCTTCTGACCGTTCACCATGTGTCCTGGGAAGGCTATACCAGCAGCTACAAATTCATATCCACTCCAGACTGCATGTCCCAAGAACAAGCTGCAGTTATCAGCTCCCGCAGTACCTGTGCTCCTGCCCTTTTCCAGTAGCAGCGTTTCGAGTGATCTGCGGTGCAGTGCCTGCAGGGAAAGGACCCACTCCTTTCCTCGCCACCATGCAGAGCAGCTCTACTGTCCCCGCTGCTCGGTTCTCCCGGGCACTGCTGCAAACATATCTGGAAAGCAGCATGGTTACCTAACAATAAGCAGAACCTCATTAAAAAAATCAGAGTCACGCTCCACGGGTCCATGGAGATGGCCATAAAATTCCCAGACACGTTCCTACTGGCTAGCAAGGTTATTTCACACTTGTCCCGGACTCGCCGGGGAGCGAGCGCTTCCTGGGACAGGAGCACAGGAATCACATTAAATGGTCTCAGCTCGGTGCTGGGTACCCAGGTGGCCACAGCTCGATAGCCACCCGCAGTGCTGGCCCTTGGCACCCAGCAGCAGGGTGCATTGCTCACAAAATATTCAATTCCTTTTTTTAACAAATGGTGGCTAATTTTTTTTTTCCTCAAATGGGTACAGGCCAGTAAGTAACAAACAGAGAATTTTTGTTTTCTTTATGCACCACACTCCCCTACAAACAGTCAGTCCTGTGAGAAGATTTTTTTAAAGATGCTGTTTCCTTGGGTAACAAGCTCCCAATCCTCCCTACTCCCTGGAGCCAGCCCAAGGACAGGAGGCCAAGTTTCGCCCCAGGCAGTGGAACAGGAGCCCAGGTCATGACAGAGCCATCGCATTTTTTCCTTCCTGCTCCCAGGAGGACAGAGCCCACCTGTGTGCATTGCTGCCCCTGCCTCCACGGATTAAAAAGTCACATTAACGAAGGGGAGGAATAATTATCATGTGTTCCCTTGAGAAGGACCAGGCAGCTTTTTTGCTCCAAGTTATGCTTGGACTGTTTTTTCCACTTTTCTCCAGCCTTGTTCCATGCAGGGGTAAATCAGGGGCCAAGTCTGCTCTGGAGCATCTCCCTGCTCCTCCGAAGCCGGCTCAGGCACAAGTGCAGCACTGGCTGCAGTAACAGAGGTGCCAGCAAAAAATAAAAAGTTCCTTTGCAGAGATTGTTCAGTTCTACCTCCTTCAGAATATTATGCTTCTTCAAATACTGGGTTGGGACTGAGAGCCCCTTAACCCTTCAAAGGTTTCCTGGGAGATCTTGGCATGTGGCCCAAACCCATCCAAAATTACAATTAGAAAAAAAACCAACCAACTGTTAGTTGCTGCCCAGTCGCTGAGGTGCCCAGTCTAACCTGCTCCTTCATACTGAGTTTGTTCCTGCCATAGCAGGGGCACGCGTGCACACCCAGAATGGCCTGCAGCAGCTGGGTGTCTTGCTCCTGCCAGCCCCCAGCCACCCCCACCTCTGTTCCCAGCAAAGGTCACCCAGCTGGGTCTGGCCAAGGACACCTGGGAGAGCTGGCCACACCGCTGCCCTGACCTCCGTCACTCAAAGAGATGCAGGAGGCCCCAGGGCAAGCATCTCCTTGACCTGAAGCATGTCAAGCCTTCGCCACTCACCTCCTAAGACACGTCCCCACAGGGAGCCTCTCGCCATTTGCGTGGGGCCATCTCCCAAGGCTGGGTCACGTCACCCCCTGGCCCCACAGGAGAGTGAAGAGAGTCACCCTTCTCTGCAAACTGGGTGTGAGGACCCTCTCTTAGGAGGGGCGAGACCTGAATTCTGGCATTTGCCTCAATTTTTCCATTCAGCAGAGTGACATAAGCCTGAGCTGCCGTGGAGCTGCTGAGGCACTCCCAGACCAGCCTGCAAGGCGCTGCCCCAGAAAGCAGATAATATGGTTGGCAACTTTTTAGGGATGCAACCAAATCCTTGTCTTTCATTCCCTATATAATTGCTGTAAACTCTCGACGCCGCCACCAGCAAATTAAACACAAGCAGCCAAAAAGACATTTTTCGACAGATTCAATCCTACCCAGGCTGTGTTAGGTGTATCCTGAAAATGCCCATTGGGCTGTACACATAACTCCGGGATTTGGGCAGAGGGAGAATGGATGAGACTCTGGATCCCAAGCTCAGACATATTCACCCTGGGAACTCATCTCCTGACCCATGCCAGCACGCTCCGCAGCAGATCTTCTTGGGAAGCTGCTGAGCATGGCTGGGCACCTCCAGGGCTTGGCAGGAGCCAGGCAGCACTTGCTTGGATCACCATTTGGGTTGAGCGCAGGAGAAGGCCCTCTTCTCTACCTCTGTGGAGGAAGGTAAGGACGAGCATCATAGAGGTCTGCACCCTCTGCGCACAGCCAGAAGGAGCCCTCTGCTCAAGAGTCTCTCCAGACTTTTCCTCCAGGTTGTCTAAGGGGCATTAGGTACTTGTTTGCTGTCATGGTTTACAAAAAGGTGAGGCTACGTGCTTCTTTCAAAAGGAAGGATTATCTTGAGCAAAGTACAGCTAAAATAGCACTTCAGACATATTTTGGGCGAGGATTTAAAGATGCTGTCTGAAGATCTCACTTAAAACAGGTGGAATTACAAAAGCTATACAAGCATAAAAATAAAACAATACGAGAAAAAAGCCTATGAGAACAGCGCAGCCGGAAAAGCACCACAGACCCCCCCGTACTTTGATGCTGGCGTCATGCTAACACTAATTAGCGAGTGGAAAATACTGTAAACTTTCTCCTCCTTTGCAGTACACAGAGCCAAAAACCATGTCAGATTCCATTAAGAAATCAAAATAGCTTTTTTCTAAAGAGACGACACGCTTTGGAGATGCAGCTTTCAGGATGTACCGAGTACCAAATGAGAGCATGTGACTGAGCAGGATTCAGCGTCACTTCTTCCACCCAACCATGTAAGAACAAGACAGTACAAAAAAACCCCACAAACCCTGCTCTCTGCTTCTGTCTAAGCCTATATCTGCAACTCACTGTGCAACCTCTGCTGCGGCTGCAGCAGTAAGCTGGAGGTCGTCAAATATCGGGCCATACCCATCACAACCCGAGCTTAGCACCCAAAAGGACGCAGCATATCCGTGCTACAGGAGAGGGGTCAGTGGCTTGTGCCCCCTCTCCCTATGGCGTGGCAGCACCCCTGGTTGAGCAAGGGGTACCCAGATGATGCTCCCCTTCACGACTCCATCCCTTCATGGTGCCCAGCTCCCCTCCCCTCACCCAGGGGGGTGGGGGGGTGGGAAATGTGGGCCTGACAAATGACAGTCCCGACTCAATCAGGCAGCAAAATTCAAAGGTTATATTCACAAAGCACATCTAAGCAAACCAGATCCCTCAGTATTGAAGAGCCAACAGCCATTAAATGATAGGATTGCCACACCGTGCCCCCCATCCCCCCATCTCCCCCCCCTCCCCCATCTCCCAAAACCTGTGTGGGCAGCGGAGGGTTTGTACTCGCAATGACCCACGAAGAGCCACGGTGTCAGGCAGGAAGGGCTTTTGGAAGCCACCACAGCATCACCACATTGTTGGAGGTTTATTCATCCTCCCAATGTTTAAAGTACTGAAAACTTGCCAGGTTTGCATTGTTCTCCTTTGGCAGTGCATTGCTTAAGCAAAAATAATATTGAACCTTTGGCTTTTCCTCCACTGAATCCAACCACCTCAGAGGGCATTTTATAGTCACATTTTTATCGGCAGATCTCCCAATACACCAAGAAGCAGAGATGTTTTATGCTCAGAAACCAATTTTGCTGGCAGCATTGCCAGAAAAAAGATCAAAGACCCCCTAATGGTATAGAAGGAGCAAGCTGCCCAAATGCCCGTCTAATCTCCCAGGAATTTGCACTAAATTGCTGGGTAAGGTTGGGAGAGGAGGGCCCTCCATGCGCTAGGAGGGACGTTCTCAAAAATGCACCCATTCAGGAAAAGAGCCAGATTGGTGTGGAAGGGAAACCTTGTATCCTGAGAAGCAAAAGTGAAAAATACCTTTCTGTTCATTTAGCTAAAATAATGAAAGCTATAACCTCAGTCTCTTGCCCTCGCAACCCACGGATTCCTCTGCTTGCACACCACGTGTGGTCCAACCCTGCCTGGGTTATCAAGGAATTCTTTCACAGGCAGAGCTAGTCTTGATTTTGTTTTTCTCTTTTCTTCTTCTAAAGAAGCTGCGTGTTTTACAGTGAGGCACAGATAAGCTTTTATCCAGAAGCAGCCTCACGTATCTTCCTGCTATGCTGTTTTTCCCCTTGAGCAAACACCAGATGTGAGCAGTATGAGCAAATTGCCACCCTTCAGAAACCTTTGAGATCCTTTGTGTTTCTGGTCCACTGACCCACGGCAGAGTGAGAGGGCCAGGGCTTTCTCCAGACGTGCAGCTATGCCCCTGCAGCCTTGGCGGAAGCACTGACATGGATTTGCACTGTCCTGAACATCTCATAGGATCACAGAATGTTTTGGGTTGGAAGGGACCTTTAGAGGCCATCTAGCCCAACCCCCCTGCAGTGAGCAGCAGTGAGCAGGGACATCGTTAACTAGATCAGGTTGCTCAGAGCCCCATCCAACCTGGCCTTGAAGGTTTCCAGTGATGGGGCCTCCACCACCTCTCTGGGCAACCTGTTCCAGTGTTTCACCACCCTCATTGTAAAGAATTTCTTCCTTATATCTAGTCTGAATGTGGTTTAAAACCCTTACCCCTTGTCCTGTCACAACTGGCCTCACTAAAAAGTTTGTCCTCATCTTTCCTGTAGGCTCCCTTTAAGTACTGAAAGGCTGCAATAAGGTCTCCCTGGAACCTTTTCTCCCCCAAGCTGAACACCCCCAGCTCTCTCAGCCTGTCCTTGTAGGAGAGGTGCTCCAGCACTCTCATCATTTTTGTAGCCCTCCTCTGGACCTGCTCATCTCTCCTTACCCCAATTTTGCATGGATTTATCATGTTAGTGTGAGTACATTTTCTCCCAGTTCAATGTAAGGAAAGACAGACCTCATGGATCACCTCAAGGGCGCAGCCAGAGCTTTTGCAGTTGCTCCCAAAATACCTTCCAGAGCAGCAGCAGCAGAACCAGATCAGCCCAACAAGGATGAGGTGGTGAAGCAGGTCTCTTCCTCACCGCACCCGAGAGCTCAGCCAGCATGAAACCTGGCTGCCATCGTCCCGGCAAGGGTCTGCATCGCAGAAGCACACAGCGCCTGCTCCCTGGCGTCCGCCCTGCCCTCCCCTGCCTCGGGTGGGCGCTGGGCACGGCCCAACCCTCTGCCCATCCTGGCACTCCACGGCCCGTTGGCATCTCTCACGTCGCGGCTCCAGCTTCCTCGTCCCTGCGATTTGGAAGCAGCGAGCACGAAAACTGCCTGCCACTCGATCCTTCTGTGGCTCAAGGAGGAAAGGCTTTCTGTATTTGTAAACTAAACCAGACATCAAAGGCAAGCGTGAGCCACATCACCCATATTTTCTTCGACAGAAGTGATGCTATGGGGCCCTGTATATTAGATATCTGCTGGGGCTGTGTGACAACTTGCTTGTAGCTTTATAAACCGAAGGGCAAGATTGTTCCTTGGTTAGTACATGAGGTGAGTACACATCGGATCTCTTTCTTCTCTGATCACAACCGAACAGGAGGAAATGAAATCCTGAGGCTCAGGAACAGAAAGTACAGAAAAGTCAGCTTAGGAGTGGTTTTACTCCACCTGGAGCCAGCGTTTTCTGCCAGGTTCCTCTTTGCTTTGACACACAAATTTCACGGGAGGAAAATCAAAAAGGCATGAGCTGACTCAGAGAACGTGAATATCAGACAGGGCACTCAGCATCTGAAATGCCTCGAAGCAAAGGTACAAGCTGTGATTCTTCCCTTCCAGAAAACATCACACAGCTCCTACATGCAAGCAGCCATGACTAGTTGGATTCCTTTTAACCCAATATTTTAGGCGGTCAGAGCATACATTTACGGAGCACCAGTAAGAAACTAGTGTCAAGCTTAGCAGCCTTTGGCACCAACTCTCAGCTACCAGCAGCCACGGCTGCAACCGGCACTCCTTGCACAGCACCGCATGGTTTTAGCAAATTCCCTATGTCATGCTGAAATCAGAGACCATAGTGATCTATGTGGATTAAGAACACATTAAAACGATTGAGGCATTTCCCTAACCAAAAATACACGTAGAAAAACAGAGAGGCAGCATTGGATAAGCATAATAACTCTGGTTGGGAGTTTCTGCTTTGCCGTGGCGCTGAGCCCGCTCATTCAGTATCGCGCCATGCCTCTGGACCATAACCACAGATTTTTGTACAGGACCACCACCATTGCAGCTGGTGCTGAGTTCAGATCCACCCCATCCCCTACAGCACCTCGCACCGTCCCTGTCCCTGCTGCACCTGAGCACCGTCCACTGTGCTAACACGGCTGCTCCCCGGTGCGTTCTCTGCTCTGGGGGAGCAACACGTGCTGCAGAGGTTTGAGCGGCAAGTCTCTGCTCAACTGGTGGAAGAGAAAACCCATTTTCACCAAAAATCAATAACTATTTCTCTTTCCTTTCAAATAGAATTGCCTCTTCTTTAATACCTACCTGGAGTTAGCCTCTCAGGTTGCGTACAGACTGTAAGAGGGCATGCCAGCGATGCGTGGGGGGCTAGGAGCTGGCTGCGCTGGCCTGGGGGGGAAGCAGCCTGCCTGCAAGCGTGAGGTGTAACTAGACTTGCCTTGGGCTGGGGTTATGCAAATTCAATTAATCAGTGCTGAAATCCTTACCTGAGAGCAGGGCCTGCAACACCGAGGCGAGGAGAGCAGCAAAGCAAAGCTTAACACGCGGGGTCTACTGCTTGGTCACTCCGTTCTTCAGGGCAAGTCCTTCTGTTCCTTATCTCTGTTGGCATCGTGTGTTAACTGTAACTTCCTCGCGGTGGAGACATCATCTCTCGCTTTACCTAGGAAACCTCTCACAGGATTTAGGTGTGATGTAATTAGAGGCGACGATGATGATAATTGATCGATTTTGAAGTTATCGTCCCTCTTCAGTGAGTTTAACGAATGACAGAGACAGAGCCTCCCAGAAGTGCCAGAGGCTAAAAGGCAAACCTCAGACGCATGCTGGAAGAGATTAATTGTGGTAGATAGGCTGCCAGCGCTCCAGTCGAACTGCTACTGTCAGTCATTTGGAGACATGAGCCCAAGGCTACTGAAAAAGGCAGAGCTGGAGAATATATCAGCTAATGGCTCACATGGCTACTAGTCAAACACAGCGATGGGGAGAATAATATTGAAACACAGCCCCAGAGTTTTGTCCCAGTCCACTGAAACAAAAGCCTTGATGATTCACAGTATCTATACTGTCAGCCTTAAAACCCTGCCCCTCAGTATACTGTCCTAATTTTTTTGTGCAGACATAGAAGAAAGGGAGGGAGACAGGGATTTATCAGCCGTGCAAGCTCAACAGAAAGCTGAGGGGAAGGAACCAGCTCTCTGAAGTTCAGAAGACCGGCTGATGGTTGTGATCGTGAGAGGCACACCCACATAACCTGATGGTTTTCTGAGGGGCGTGCAATGTTTTTATTCCACACCATCATCTCCTAGAGTGGCAAAAAAGGAAGAATCTTCTTGTGCTACCATCTCGGAAGAGGGGAATATCTGGGCAATAAAAACTCTGTCCTGCTTTCACCGTCTATAAGACTTCCACCTGTAAGAAGTTCTGGTAGGCCCAAGTCAAAAATGCGCCCATGGGGAATGGAACCATAGCAGCTCCGCAGCACCCACCAGGTGGAAGTAGATGCCGTGGATCGGGGGGCAAGGCGCTGCGCCGGGGGCACTTCCCACCCCGCTCACCAGCCCTGCCCGCCGGGGCTGCTGCTCGCTCAGCTCACTCGCTCCACACTCCTCTTCACCCGTTCGGGTTTTTTTTATATGTATATTTATACACTCATGCTTTAAATACACACACATGGACGTTTTCTCCACACGCCGCATATTTTTGTTACTTTAGGCATTTCTTTCCCTCCTAGGCAAACAAGCCTTCCCAGTTTTTTTGAATTCCCTCCCACTCAAAACAATAGGCTAGACAGGGAGTGAAACTGTCCCTCCTTAAATCAGGCTGCCATGCATTCCTCTTGCTTTAAATAAGGGACTATTGCTAAACTCATAATTTCCATTCTTTCTCCATCGGCAAGCAAGGCTGAAGAAGCAACCTCTGTGGCCCCTACTTTGCTTGTTGCCTGCGATAAGCCATACCCAGTCGCAATCCAGGTATAACACCACCACAAGCAAATGGCAAGGTGACCACCTTAATCACAATATTTGTAGAAGGGATGGACTTCATTACTGAGATATTTCAACAAACTACTTTATTTTCCTGCTTTTAAAAATTCCTGGCTGAACCTATGCCCTCTTGTTATTGGAAAGCAAATGTCCTCAGAAAACGGGTTGTCAATAAATGAAAACCTGACAGCTAAAATAAAGTTTCAGATCCAGACAAAAACCCTTTGGAAGACCCAAACTTACTACGGGAGAGCAGTTCTTTCATTGAAATCCCAAATTGCTACAAAACCCACGGGTTTTGAAAAAGTTGTCACAGCAGAAGCACCAGCACCGTCAATACATTTGAGCCCCGTCAGCTTCCCAGCAAGCCACCCAGGCAGCAGCGTGCCACCTCGTGCTCAGCCCAAAACGCCTTTTGCAACCAACCCAGCAAAGTCCAGGGACCCCTTGTTGCTGGCACCTGTCCATCATCCGAGCCCAAAACCTCCATCACACATAAATGTGCGAGATGCCAAATGCTCCGTCTCGCTACGGTGAGATCCATGTGCCAAGCAGCAGGCCCATTTTGTTTAGAAAATTGTATATAGTTATAACGAACCTTTTCCCCAAGCAGTGGCATTACTCGACAGCGCCATTCATAATGCAATGACTAACAAATTTACTAATTTTAAGCCTACTTTGTTTGTTCCACACTAGGAAATGGAAAATGTGAATTCCTGTTGTTCAATTCTTGCGCCAGATACAGCACATTATTCCTTCTGTTTAGAAAGTTTCGTTTCCAAACACCATCCATTACTCAAACCGTATTAACGCAACAAATTTACCATCCAAATAGTTTCCAGTAGATCTCACCAAGAGGATGTTTCTTTCTGGTGTTACAACCAGCTACACTCATGTCAAAAAGCTCCATGTGGCATCACCTTTTAACTCAAGTGCTTTTAAAAAAGTAAGTGGGGTTCTTATCTGTTCAGGAGTTTTAACCGCCAGCTGTTCGCTACCTGTGAGCACCACAGGAATGCTTTAGACAGCGAGGACCACTGGAGACTACTCAGATGTTCTAGCACCTCAGTCCAAGGTATTTTATCTGAACCAAAAGCATTTGGTTCGAGTATTGCAGAGCATTGCAGGCTAAGTCCCCAGCTGCCTGTCCCATCCTACACCACCCCAGCATTAGCCTGGCTTCTCTGGGAGGTTTTCCCCCACAGTACATTGATGGGGAAAAAATGAAGTGATTTGAGATCCCCCCAGTGAGTGTTTGGGAAGCACCACGCACACTCCGACGCATGGGGCAGACCAGGCTGCCCCTGAGGTCGTGCACTGTGGGGTGCCTGTGCCCAGCCTGCTTCCAGTTCTGGCTGCAGGTGGCTCTCACCAGCTCAGCCACCAGGGTCCATCTCGAAGGCTTAGTGCCATGCCATGCTATCGCCATCACACGACCAGAGACAAGTGGTCCTGTGGTTGCCCTTGCCCCTCCTGAAGGGAAGAAGCAGCAGGTCTCACCCAGTGATGCCAGGAAGGAGAAATCAGAGGTTTGCTGTGCTTTGCCCCTCGCCTTTCTGCCCTTAACCATGGCATCCACACTGCAGCATCAAAAATAACGAGGGGCTTGCCATGACAACGGCTGGGAGGCGGATGAACACTTGAATCCTTTGCATAGATGCTGCTGTTTGTTTGTGGCGTTCCTCCACTCAGCTCTGCTCTAGCAAAGCTGATCCTTAACATCTTTAGTGTTTCTCATCCTTCACAAAATGTAATAATGCTTCTTACAGCAAATTAATTAAACACATTGACAGCCATGATTTAATTGTTGGAGATGAGACAACCCCTTGAAAAATGTCAAAGAGAAAAGCGTACCTTAAAGTAAAGCTTTCTAGGACAGAGCACTAGCACAAAACCAGTATTTTTTGTTTATTCTATCACACCAGATTTCATCTTGTCACTACATCTTAAGTTCAAAATTAACCACTTACATTTCCACAGAAGAGAAAAAATGTTCCCATGGTTTTTCTTTTGAATCTCATCCAAAAAGTCATGCACACAATTACATCAATAGGTGTCCATGATCTGAATGCTTCTGCATCGCACTATGGAATAAACTAGGACATCAAGGAGTGCTTAAAGCTAACAAGAAACAAAACTCAAATTGACCCGATAAAAATGACAGAGCAAGTACCTATCTAGCATATGGAAAAATAACCAAGATATCAACCCTTCCCTTTTAAATTAAATCTGCATCATCCAAACCCTCATGTGGGGCTAGGGTCCCCTTTGACCAGGTGCTCTGTGAATGCTCCTTCCCCAACACCCAGCCAACAATATCAGTGATGCTCCCCATCCTTTGCACCCTGTCCTGGTTTTGGCTGGGACAGAGTTAATTTTCTTCCTAGTAGCTGGCATAGTGCTGTGTTTTGGATTTAGTACTAGAAGAACGTTGATAACACCCTGATGTTTTGGTTGTTGCTGGGTAGTGCTTAGACTGCCCAAGGACTTCTCAGCTCTCGGCTCTGCTGGGTGCACGAGAAGCTGGGAAGGGGCACAGCCAGGACAGCCGACCCCAACTGACTAAAGGGCTATTCCAGACTATATGATGTCATGCTCAGTATATAAGCTGGGGGAAGAAGAAGGTAGGGGAGGATGTTCAGAGTGATGGCGTTTGTCTGCCCAAGTCACCGTTACGCATGATGGAGCCCTGCTTTCCTGGAGATGGCTGAGCACCTGCCTGCCCATGGGAAGCAGTGAATGAATTCCTTGCTTTGCTTTGCTTGCATGTGAATGGCTTTTGCTTTGCCTATGAAACTGCCTTTATCTCAACGCACGAGCTTTCTCACTTTTAGTCCTCTGATTCCCTCCCCTGTCCCATTGTGGGGGGAATGAGTGAGTGGCTGCATCGTGCTGAGTTGCCAGCTGGGGTTAAACCCCAACACACCCCCTCCCCTGACACCCCACGAGACACTCTGACTGTGACTTTTCATACATCTCGTCAAAGGCAGTTTTTGTTATTTTTGCATTTTACTTCCAACAAGTTGGGGTTTTGTGTTGGTTTTGGTTCTTTTTAAGCTAAGGTCAACATCAAATCACCTTTGCAAATGTTTACACATGTAGGGAAAAAACAGTAGCCCAAAAAACAGTTGAGAAAAAGCCCTCACAACTAAACAAAAAAAAGAATCTGCATGCCAGGTCAGGTAACAACACAAGAAAGTATTTAGACATTGCAGTAGTACAAAATCCCTATTTTAGCCTGCTTCTAGGGTCACCTTTCTGTATGCTTTGTTTTAAAAACTGAACCACTGGGTAGCTGGAAGGAACATACAGGTCTTAGGCCGTCTGCTTAGGGCAAAGATATTAGTGCCAAGACCAAATACACGCACTGATGAGGCCGCAGATGCTCTCCTTGCAATAAGAACTCCACATCTGAGAGGGCTGGTGGTGGCGAGAGAACCTCATCCTTTAACGTCGTTCAGTGCCAGCTGGGTCAAGCCGGTGTATGCTCACCCCAGGGCTGAGGCAGTACAGCCCCAAGAGCTGCTGCAAGTCTGCCTGAGTGCTTTCACATAACTTAGTCTTCCTGTTTTGAGGTTTCCTTTCTGCTGTGTGACTGTCATCAGATTCTACAGCTTATAAAAATACATTTAAAGAGCAGACACTTATGTGGGTTTCATACATGAGTGGCTGCATTCGGCACAGGCTCAGGGAGAGCCACCTTGCTGCCAGTAGGCATGGCTCCCACCGAAATAAGTCACAGCCAGGCACAAGCAACTGTCAAGCAAGGAAACGTGGCATGACCAAACTTGCTGGACAGAGAAGATCCTTCTGCTCTCTTTGTACAAGAGGAACCCCAGGCAGGATGCCAGGCACTTAAAGTACCTCCAAACAACAGCAAGGGCCCTTTACATCACACTTGCACAAACTGATCCAGTAGAATGCAAAATGCCAAAATTGATGGGTTTTTTTCCAAACCCCTGAGCTGGGTGCCTGTGCCACCTGCCACAAGGGACGCCTCCCTCAGCAAGCACCCACCGGCCAGCCTCTGGGCACCCAGCAGCTCGCAGGCCAACACCGTTCTTTGTAGAGCACCTAATGCTGGTCAGATGTGTCAAACCAAAGCTTTTTTTTCTTCCAAGGTAGGTCAGAATTTAGCTACCTGCCCAAACAGCAGTCAGCCAAAGCAGCAAGCTGCCTTCAGAACAAGGTGAGTGCAAATAATTGTGGGGATTTTTTTTCCAGCTAAAAAGGGGAAAGAGTGCTTCCCTCCCACCCCTCCCAACTCCACCCAGAGCAAACCAAACACAAAAGCCTTCTGTTCAGTCTTCAGTAAAAATCCCCTGGCATTTCAGTTTGTTTGATAGTATGCTGTTAACTGAGGTTAAAAACGTGGAAATATGTTGATTTGGAACACAAGGGCTGCAAGCACGCATCTATCACCATTTCTGTGGTTGCACACACATGTCTCTTCTGCTCCATTTTCTGTACCAACAAATAATTATACAGAAGAAAAAAAAGAAAAAAGATATGGGGTAATTCCCATTAAGATGTTCCCACTACACTCCTTCACCTGGCAGTCAGGACACTGCAGGCAAAGATGAAAAGTAAGCGATAAGTTCTATGGTTCTAGCCGTGACTCTTTGAAGCACTAAGGAACAAAGGAAATGGATTTTCCCTGTTTGGAAAAACCTTTGGGTGAAATTATCCAAATATCTTTTAGATTCCATTTTTAATAGTTGTAGAATTGGATTGCACTGGTGGGAAGCGCAGGGAGTAGCACTTTGCAGCTCCGATTCTGCAAGTTACAATTAAAAGGCTTTCATGCGGTCAAGTTCAGCTTTCGCTACCAGAAAAACTTGTCAGCAGCTGTAAGCATGGCTTCTAGTTGTAAGAACTCAATGCCTGCTGGGTCAAAAGCATTAGCTGGGGAACCTGAACCTGCCAGGGGCCTGGCAAAGCATATAGACTCTCCCCTCCCCTCCCTCCATCCCACCTCCCCAAAGGGAAAGGTATGCGCTTGTTTAGGAGGAATGGGAAAAGAAAATTTGTGAGCAGGGGTTTGTGCACGAGGATCCGCCTGTCACACCACGTAGAGCTCCAAGGCCCATTTGAAGAGGCGCAACATGGGCGTCTGATTTGCTGATGAAGGGAATGATCGCAAGAGGCTGGCTGCTCGCATGCTTGCAGGTTTGGACTTCACCCAAATGAAAAGGCTGGCCTAAGCTGGAGCCAGCTCACTGTGGCACCGAGACAGCGAGTGTGGGCATGGCTCAACCGTAGATGAGCTCAGGTGTTCAATGCAGTTGGGTTTCTGATGTGTTTATGGGCCTCTGGTAATACCCTGAAATACTGTCAGGTTGGGCAGTCTGGGACACAGAGCTTGAAATGAATTCGGACCTCTGTGAACAGACCTTGTACACGCATCCAAACGCCGTCCTACATTTTCTACCAAATGCTTTAAAAGCGCTTTAAAAGCTTCATCACTGCAAAATATATTTTTTTTTTACCTGTAATAGATATTTTTAAACCAATTGTTCCACATGCAGCAGGATGAAGGAAACTTGCTTTCTTATGGATTGCCCACTCTACAGTTGGATTTTTTTGGTGTTCCAAAAAACCCCCATAAAATGGCAGAAGCGTTCCAGGAAGGCAGGAACTTGAGTGTGTTTCCCTCCCTCCTTTTGCTTCCCAGCTCCACGTCGATTTTCTGGTCTCTGATAAAGAAGCCGCCTCTTTATTCCTTTGCCCTCATTAGAGGCACTAGCAGGCATCTCTCCTGCATCCTGCTATTTGTCATCTTCTCATGGAAGTTCCACGTACCTGGCCTAGACACCAAGACTACCTGCGGTATAAGCTCTCCACGTGGTTTCTGTCTGAAGCCCTCTTTGTGGAGTTTGCTTGTGGAATTGGTGCAGAATTTGCTGCGCCGTGTGGCAGCGTGTAATCAAGTGGCGCGCAGGGAAATTGAGACCTTTGGAAGCAAAATAGCTAGCATCTGCAGATAGCAAGCAGCCTCGCAGCCAGGCAAGCTGCGGTGTCATGGGCAGAAGTCTGCTGTTTCCAGATCCAGGCTCGGTGATTGTACAATGGCAGCTGAGGAAGTGCTCGTTTTTATGACAACTGGGGACTGTGCTGCTGTTCAGATTGACTAATGGTAGCAAAATGGCAACCTTCTCACTTCCCACTCACCCTGGGCAATAGGTGACAGCTCCGCTAGTGTGTCCTCAGGCTATAGTGAGTTACCCTGTGGGCAACAGAGTAAATGCATCTCTTCAGTGTTTCCTTCTCTGCCAGCAGTCAGCATCTACTCAGACGCACAAGCAATTCTCCATGACTCAGCTGGCCAAGCGAAGGCATCAACTGCCGAGGAAACGAGCAGCGCCGGCATCCGCTGCCAGCACCATCCCTCTTACTGCTCACCACCGCCTTGTGCCACCCAGCCCCCAGGGTGGCACAAATTCTCAGAATTTAGATCAATTCTCATCTGCCCTAGGGTATAAAAAGATTGATTTCCCATAGGACTTAATTTTTTTAAGTGTTCCCTTAAATAGATCTGAGAACTTCCTCCACACCGGGGAGCTCAGAGCCAAGACACAGACTGGGGCTGTTTCTATTGACACCTCACTCACGCTCAATGACTTCTTCTTTCTGGCCTCCTCCGCATCTTCTCTCACATGGGCTGCATCAAAACCAGCATGGCCAGCAGGTCAAGAGAGGTAATTCTGCCCCTCTACTCTGCTCTGGTGAGACCCCACCTGGAGCACTGTGTCCAGCTCTGGAGCCCTCAGCACAAGAAGGACATGGACCTGTTGGAATGGGTCCATAAGAGGGCCACAAAAATGATCTGAGGGCTGGAGTACCTCTCCTACGAGGACAGGCTGAGAGAGTTGGGGATGTTCAGCCTGGAGAAAAGAAGGCTGCGGGGAGACCTGATTACGGCCTTTCAGCACCTAAAGGGGGCCTATAGGAAAGATGGGGACAATATTTTAGCAGGGCCAGTTGTGACAGGACAAGGGGGAATGGTTTTAAACTAAAACAGGGTAGGTTTAGACTGGATATAAGGAAGAAATTCTGTACAATGAGGGTGGTAAAACACTGGAACAGGTTGCCCAGAGAGGTGGTGGAGGCCCCATCCCTGGAAACA
>BOSO01007775.1:5609-27514 GCA_018403395.1 Gorsachius goisagi
AGGAATTTGTCGGGTTTGATTTCTCGTAGCCTCTTCCCAAGCTGTGTTTGTGCAGAGAAGGGGTCAGGGCATCGATTGTTTGTAGGATTTGCAAGTAACACAGAAAAGGCGATCAAGCTGGATTGGCGTCTGCGTGGAAAAAAAAATCATTGATTATTTTATATGAATACATAGAAAACAAATTCTGCAGGTAATGATCCTCCTCTGGATGATTGTCTTTTCCGAGGCTTATTATGCCTGTCTGGAATTTTATTTTGAAATCACCTTCCCACACGCTGCAAACCAAGTTGGATTTTTAAAAATAAAGGCAAAAGCAGGCTTTTCCAGGCTAAAAAAGGCAGTGCCCCCAGGGCGGGGGCTGCGTGGCTGTGGGGCGCGTGGATGCCGGAGAGGCAATCCTCAGGGAGGCAGCTCGGCTCTTTGCCTGTGCCGCTCGCGCCCGATGGCCGGGTTGGCCACTGTCCGGCGGGGGGGGGTGGCAGGGTGGCCCAGGGTGGCACCGGGGTGTGAGCGGGGCCGGAGCCCCACCTGCACACACCCACCCATGGCGGGGAGGGGGATTCTCGCCCAGAAAACGGCGCACGCCAACCGAGACTCGCCTTTTTACCCTTCTCCTCCAAAACAACCGCGGCGCGGTTTGCCCGCTGCCCCAGCCCCCCCCCAGGCTGCCCGAGCCCCCGCCCGGGGTCACCGGGTGCGACGCAATGATGGATTTTTCTGGTGAGGCGGTGAAGGGCGGCGGGGTAGGAGCCGTCAGCCATGGGACCCAGCTCCATCTGCTCCCCCCTTCCCGAAGCAAACGGCTCCCGGGAAGCAGCTCCACAGCACCTGAGCAGCCCGCAGGCTCGGAAACGTCACCTGGGGGAATCCTCCCCGCCTGCCACATCCCCGCCATTCGCCCCCCGGTTTGGAGCACGAGCGCACAGGAGGCAGAGCTGGGCTCCCCCTGGCCGAGGGGCACCCAGCCGAGGGCCGGAGCAGGCCGGGAGGGAGCCCCATGTGCGGTGGGGGCGAATCGGCAGCGGGTGCCCGGGATGAGGATCTGGCCCCCCCTCCTCCAGGGGCCCAGCACGCTGACGGGCTGCTTCAGGGCTCTGCTTTCTGCACGTCCCCGTTGCCAGTAAAGGGCCATGTTGGGTTTGTTTAATTTTTCCTTGTTCTAAATCACTCTCTCGCCTTTGCGGCTTCCCCGGCATTCCCACGTGTGTTTCTGTGGCCACGCACCCGCTGCTCAAGCATTTAATGGTTGATAGAGTTATTTCAGGTCACGAGATGCTTTGTGTGTCAGATAACGTATTCCACTAATTTCGGCAGGATATAAGGGTGGCAGTGTAAATTGTTTGGTGGTAAATTAATTCTGAATACATTTGAATAACAATGTTACCTCTTTATCGCAGAATAGTCTAATTATTTGATCTTGGCATCCTCTTGAGAACTTCGTACAGGAAATTAAGATCAAACCACAAACCAGAAAAAAATAGACCCTCATTCATCACAGGGCAGGAGCACCGCCAAAACAAACAGACCTACTTAGTGCTGGGCTGCTTCCTCGGCGCGGGCGCGTTCCCCCGACCGCACGCACCACCGCTCCGCCGGCCCCGGGGGCTGGGGGGCAGCAGATTCATGCAGAGCCGGAGCGGTGAAGGAGCCTTGCGTGGACTTTGTGTGCAGGGGTGGACGTGGCTGCTGCCCCACGCCTGCCCCAGGGCCACGCGCCAGCACGGGGGGGGGCTGCCCGCTCCTGCCCCACTGCCGCTTTCGCCCGCGGCACCAGTGGGTGCAAATCCGCTGCCACCGCTTCAAATTTAATTTTTCCATCTCTGGGTGTTTTTATTGATGAAACCGAAGGGCGGTTGATATCATGAGAGGATTTCCGTAAAGCCTCCCCGACGCAGTCGTGCACAGCACGATACCAAAAGCGATTCAATTTCCAGCAAAGTTGGGTCTCTCCCGTCCGGGTGAAGGAAGCGCTCCTTCGCTACAGACCAGCAGTTGCGTTACGTTAGCAATGCTCAATGAAATCCGGCTTTTCCCTCTCCCGCCGGTCGCGGGTGCGATGGCGGCGGCAGCCGGGGCTGGCGGCATCAGCAGAGGGCACTGCGCCGCGCCGCTCTCGCCGCCGGGCCCCTGCCCACCTTCCTCCCGCCACCATCACTCGTTTCCAAGCATGTGCATGGAGGAGCTCTGCCGGAATAGCTCCGATGCCGGAGTCGCTCATGGAGGCGCAATATCAAATAAACCCAAGGCTGCACGGTGTGTTTGCAGCGAGCCTTAAGCCCCGTAATCCGATGTGCTGCCTTGCTCCAGCAGTGACGCCGTGCAATCTCCTTTTTCCCTCGCTGTGGCAAGGGGTTCCACGCCGTCCGGACTTCGTTCCTCCTCCGCGCGTACTTGGGCGGCGAGGCTGGCGGCAGCCTCCGGGCAAGGCAGATAACGGAGCTGGAAGCGCCCCATGGGCGAGGGGGGCGAGAGGCAAATGTTGGAGAGGAGCTGAGGGCTGGACGCGAGGATAACGCCCGCGGTGCTGCCGAAGGGAAAGGTGTGGAGCGAGGCGTGCGGGCTGTCCTCAAGCCACCAGAACGGAGGTTGCTGTGGCTGCCACTGCCGTTTGCGGGGTCTGCGCCAGGGGATCCCAACTCTGCACCCGCGGCTGCCGTGGGCTCTGCGCCCCACGGGGACTCAGGCCGAGCTTTGTCAGGCAGGGCTTGTCTCGGTTGGGGCTGCTCTAGAGGGGATTCCGAGGTGATGGGGCTTCGTGCATTGCTACCGTTGGTCGTTCATAGCAAAGCCAGGCATAACGCGCTGGTGTTTATCGCTCGTAATGAAGCCTAGGATGGACGCGGGTCCTTGCCCCAAGCAGGAGCCCTTACGGGAGGTGGAAGGCTCAGCTCCCTGCCCTGCCTTTGCTCCAGCACCAGCTTTCCTTCGCGGCTGCCTCTGTTAACCCCTTCTGCTCTCGCCTCCTGCTGCCCCCCCGCCCCCCCCCCCCCCCCCCCCCCCCCCGTGGGCGCTGCCCCGCAGGGAACCTGCCCTGACATCGCAGCTTTGTTTCTCGGGTTTGCGCTACGAGACGCCGGCCGTGTCGAGTGCCACCCGAGTGCTCGGCAGCATCAGCGCTTGTGCTTTAATTCCGCAGCAAGCCGTTGTGCATAAATACACAGGTACGGATGCGACTGCTCCCGTATTTCTGGGAGGGAAGACAATCAGGAAAGTGCCCTTGGGTGGCACGCACCGCTCAGGAGAGCCGTGGGGTACCCGTGCGTCAGAGGCCATCCCCAACGCTGCTCTGAACTTCCCCTACAGCCCCCAAATTGTTCAGACTCTGCAGCAGTGTAAATACGGATGGGAAAGCAAACGCCGGCCATTGGCAACAAAAGGTCACCTCCCTGCATCCCTGTTATTCAATATTTTAGCCCAGGGACCTGGGCAGACTTTGGGGTTTGTTGCCGTGCCCCAGCCAACAACCAGCACCCCCCAGTGCCTGGAACAGAAACCAGCACTGGGAAGTGGTAAGGGAGCAACCAGCACGTTCAGCATCCCCTCCCTGGGCTTGGGGCGTTCAGGAAAGCATCCCGACCTGGGAAACCGGGTTCCAAACGCCTCGGACGGTGTGGGTGAGGGCCTGGCGCGGCTTTGGCTCCGCACGCACCGCTCCATCGCCTGGGGCGCGGGGCGTGGGGCGCAGCCGCACCGCGTCGGGGAGCAGCGCCGCGGCGTGCAGCGTTACGCAGGTCGCCCTTCGCCGGCTGTCACAACACAGGGTGCTGTGTCCCCGTCTGGGGGCATGGCAAACCCCTCAAGACCGCAGTATTTTAAATAGCAAGCCGGGCGGTGCTAATTCACCCCGGGCCATTTTTCCCCACCGTGTCTGTGCTAGAAGACCCACCAGTTATTTCACTTTCTGAGGCCGTTTGCTGTCGCTATGCGCTGCTGGTAAATACGCCACTGGGACGGAACCCGCCTTGCTGGGGCTGCCGGGAAGGAGGAAAGGCAGAGGGATCTCGGGAAGGCGGGCAGCCCGAGCAGGGCGGAGGAGCGCGCTGCGGAGCCTCCGGTAGCGAGGCAGCAGCACGGGAAGAGGGGTTCCCGTGGCGGTCACGGGGTGTAAAATAATGAGATGAAGAGGATGCTGTGGGAGAGGTGGAATAAATCTGCTACAATGCCTAATAGTGCAGGAGGAAAAGAGGAGGAAAAAGGAAATAGGAGATTTCTGGCTTCTTGATTAGAGGTGCCCTAAAGTGGGGGCTGCGCAGTCTGCCCTGAGGAGGAGGGACCGCGGGGTAACTGCGGCCTGGAAAAGTCACCGTAGTGAGACACGGGGCGCTGCACGATGGTGAGAAACTGCAAAGATCTGGGCACGGGGATTTGGGAACGGGGCTCTGGTTGTCAGCTGTACTTTGCTCCTGCCCCTGCCCTTCGGGATTTGCGGGTAAAGGCTCCCCCAGGCGTACCCGAAGGATGCTCTAACACATTCCGTCAGCCGCCTGAGCCAGAGCACGACTCCGCCGTGAGACGGCTCACTTGGGGGTCACACAGCAGGAGCACACGGGGTGGTGCTGCCAGCCCCCCTGCCAGCCCCCCCCAGGCAAGGCCACGGTCCAGGGCAGGGCGAACGCACTCCCGCACCGGGCACCAGCGCGTGGTGCCTGGCTCAGCCCTCAGCCCTGCCAGGAGCCGACGCACCGAAGATTCACCCACCCGCAGAAAAAGCCCCCCGTTTGCATTTTTTTCTTTCAAGCACAGCCTGACCCGCTCGCTCAGGTCTAGCACCAAAATGAGGAGTATTTGCACCTTGGCTTAAGGGTTTGGTTTGTGTAGTGACTGAGTCAGGAAAGGTTCAGGAAAGGTTTCAAGCAGACGTATCAACCAGCTAATCTCGAGGGAATAAAACAAAGACTTAACATGACGCAAATGTTCAGATGGATGCTCGAATTTGGGACTCGCACTTTGCTCATCGCTCCGGAAACTGGGCACCCCGGGGATGCCCAGGAAGGGGTATCCAGACTCCCAGGCACCGGAGCACCCAGCGCGGTGCGAAGGCTTTTGAGACGGATCGATTTAAATCAGCTTCCACCCTCGGCACCTACAACAGGAGCGCCAGGAGCCTTCGTGAGCGGCACCGCAGCGGCGCGGGCTGCCAGGGTGGTTCCTATGTGCAGCAAGGAATGGGCAGAGGCCGCTGACTGCTCGTACAGAGGCCGCGGGTACTCGTTAGCTGGTAATGACATTTGATTGCTACAGCGCGTCCTTTGTTCAAGCTGGGGACTGCGAGGTGAAGAGAGCAGCGCTTTGAACTCGCCAGCGCCCAGGTGGATCGGAGCATAAGCCGTTCTTAAAATAACCCAGCGAAATCCAGCTTTGACTGAAGATGGGGACGCGTACGGTGAGAGAGCCAGCATCAGCGATGGGCGGCTTCCCCCCTCTTTAATGAATAGATGGCTGTCATCTCCTACTTAGCTCCCAGGATGAAACAGTAAATAAAATCTGGTCTAGCCCACAAACTCAGCTGTCTATTGGGACCAAGGCGTTGGGCTCGTCGGTTGGTTTTGCGGTGAATTCAAAGCGTCAGAAGGAAGCTACAGCAGGGATCCTTAAATTCCTGCGAGCCACCCGTGCCTGCCCGGGCACACGGGCTGACGGAGCGCGTCCCTGGCTGGCAGAGGCTGTGTTAGGAACGGGGCGGGTTTGGGTACGAATGAAGCAAACGGCCACGGCAGGCGCTCAGCAGGGATCTGCGAGCGCGTCTTCGCAGAAGGGCAGAGCCAGGCTTTGCTCTGGGAGCTGCGCACACCGCACACCCCCAGCGTTGCTCTCCGGGTACGACGCCGGCCCCGGGCGCTCCCCAGGGCTGCACCGCCAACGGGGAATGGCGTCTGCCGAAAGGGAGCCGCTCGGCCGGGAAGTCGGGCTTCCAGGCGTCGGTGAAGGACAGCGTGCGTGTCTGTAGGGCTACGGCGTCTGGGAGGCTGAAGAAGAAGATGGCTGTTTCACTGCCCTATGAATAAAGGTTTTCTTTAACCCAACGGGAGCCGCTCGGGCTGAGTCGCTCCGACTCGCGCCTCGCTGGAGGGGAGTTATTGACCTCTCACATTCTGCACAAGGGTGGCCGGTAAATAATTTCTAGGAAAAATTAGAGCAGATCAAGACCATTTCCTAGCAGCCTCTATAACCATGTGTATTCTTATATCTACGGAAAGAATTCTGACGGTGTAACGGGGCTGCTGCTGTTCGGGTGACCCCTGACCCCAGCTCCAGCAGCGCCAGGCTCTGGATCCTCCGCGCTGGAGATGGAGGCAAATATCCTTGGCGAGCACCTCACCGGCTCGTCTCCCGCTCCCTTCCTTGCCCTCTACTTCACAGCACGGGCAGCAGATTTCTTGGGCAAAAAGGCGGTTTCTAGAGAGTTCACGTAGGAGCCTCTGGGGCTGTCAGACCTGTAGGACGCTCGGCACATAACATCCCGCGGCCGTTTTCAATCACTGCCAACACACGACTTGGAGCAGTTGCTCTGTTTTCTGTGTTGAGAGTCACAGGAACATTACAACGCCGTGATGGGACCTGGAGATTCTTAGAAATGGCTCAGCTGGGCAATATCACAGTCATAACTTGCAGGAATATTTGTATTCTGTCCTCCACATTCCTGCTACAGGAGATTTATCACAGACCATTTCAAGCGCTTTTCCCCAGAAAAAGCATCCAGCCATCGGGTGTTTCCTTTCCCAAGCTCACCTGTTAGCTCGGCGTTGGCTGGTATTTACCCATACTGCTAGAAGGCATTTCAGTCACCTCTTTTGCCTGAGTTTTTTAAAAGCCTCTGACTTTCACCTGGTCCTGCTCCTTTCCTTCGGCAGCAGAAGTAAGCTCGCCACCGAGGCAGAACCGTGAGCCAAAGCTGCCAAAACCAGGCCCAGAACGCCTGCTGGCCAGCTCTCAGAGGGACGCAGGGGTGCGTGGTTCCCGGGCGTCCTACATACTCCCTTTCCCATTTCGGTTTTCCTTTGTTCTCCTTTTTCGCTCCGACGCCTGGGCCGTTCCTGCTCCCCCTGCTCTGCGCCCCCTCCGCACCCCGGGTGCCTGCTGGGGGCTCGTGGTGCACGGGCAGGTTCCTCCCCACGCCCGCCGGCGCTGCGGGGCGCTCCCCGTTCCCAGCCCAGCTCATGGCTCTGAATCGGAGCCTCCCTGCAGCCCCCTATCTGCTGCTGCATTTTGGGGTACTTTCTCCCTCTCTGGCGATCTCCTGTGGCCCCCAGCTCTGTCCAGGCGTGGGCGCTGGCTGGGGGTGCTCTGGGGGTGCCACGTGGGGAGGGCTGGCGTCCCAGAGAGCTTTGGGGAGGCAAACCGGTCATTTAGCGCCGCAGAAACGCCCGATGCTGTTCCTTCGCTGGCTGTGCAGCTGGAGGTACATCGTGATTAACCTTAAGAGTGTAAGCTTTTCCTTCGCCTGGGCAAGACGGATTTGTAATATTTTCTTTCTTCTTTAATACCGGATTCTTAGTGCAGCTGGTGATTTATTGAATAATCAATTTCCTTATCTATGTAATACACTGAAGTGATCCATCAACGCCAGATAATCAATCCCGCTTGGGATTTTAGCTGTGTAAGAGTGTATGTGTGGGTACCTGTGTATATTTTCATCCTGTACTGTTGTCAGGCCACATAACGTCTCCCTTTCCACGCTCCTTTTTCAGTGACTTTTGTTTATGGTGTGTAAAAGAAAATCATGACATTATATTACACCCTGTAAGTTTTACGGCACTTGAGAGCTTTATGCGGTATGAATGTAAAGGGCAAGGCAATAATGCAAAGGGCAGTGAGACATTTTTAAGCACAGAAGGATACACAGGGAGCTGCGGAGATAAATCTGGGTGGGTAATCATCCCACAGGGTCTCTCCTATTTATGAGAGACAAAGACATTCACCGCAAATCATGCTTGGGGTCACTTTTGCTGGGCACCCCGGCTCTGCTGTGCATTAGAGGCTGCTTAAACTGTTCTTAGTCTCATTTGGGATCTGCGCCCCGGGACGCTGCCCGTGCCCTTCAGCGTCCCGTGCCCAGCGGAGGTGGGCTCGCCCCGGGGGAAGGACGGTGCAATTCCCCATCACGGACCTGGTACGTTGGGCGGCTTCAGTTCAAGGACTTGGGTGATTGGAAGATCGTCCGTCTGTCCTCTGTGAGTTAGGAAAGGGGTGATCTCGAGAATTAACCATGGGAGGAAGCAAGAGCAAGCAAAACTACCAACCCTGAAGCTTACGGATGGCTTCGATGAGGAGGAAGAGCCTGGGCCCAAAGCCTCCCCCCAGTCTGGGTGTTTGCTGCCGGAGCTGGGTGGAAAAGCGCCCCTGGAACGGGTCTGGGGATGGCAGCAAAGTGACTGCCCAGGCGAAGGGGGAAACTTCACCGTGTCCTGCTGCTCTCAGAGCTCCTAACCCAGCAAGGAATCCTGCTGAAAGGTGAATATTCAGAATTCAGCACTTGCAATTAGCAGTAGAATTGGAGACAAAATGCCAATACTTTTTGAGGTCAAGATAAGTTTTATACCTTGGGCACCGTTCCATGGGCTTCATTCAGAAGCCAGTTTGTTCTGTGGGCTTTCGACAGCAGAAAGACTGACTGCTACGCTACCTCCGCATGTTCAGTGCTTTCTGTTGCAGGGAAAGATTGTGCCTTAATTACTTCCAGTTTTAACTGTCTGGCACAGAGACAGGGTTTTCCTGGTTTGAACCATCTCATCAGAAGCTGAAAACTTACCTGGAGGCTGGAAATCGTGAGATGTGTCTCCCGTCCCTGCAGCACCGGGGCTCTGCCGCAGCCCAAGGTCGCAGCTGCCCTGGATGGGGCAGGACCAGCTCCCACGGCCCCGGAGCAGCGCGCGGTCACCATCCTGCCCGGCACTGCACCCCATCCTGCCCAGCACCGCACCCCATCCTGCCTGGCATCACACCCCATCCTGCCCGGCACCGCACCCCATCCTGCCCAGCGCCGCACCCCATCCTGCCCGGCATCGCACCCCGTCCTGCCCGGCACTGCACCCCATCCTGCCCAGCATTGCACCCCGTCCTGCCCGGCACCGCACCCCATCCTGCCCGGAACTGCACCCCGTCCTGCCCGGCATCGCACCCGTCCCTGCCGCCCCCACCCCAGACGGCGGGGGCACCGCCCTGTGCGACAGGCGCGGCTGCTGCGGGACGCGTTTGGCACCGCCGAACACGCCGAATCCTTCATCGTATGGATCTGGCTGGGGAGCCAAACGATCGGGAGCTTATTACAGCCTCTTTTTAATTAAGTGTCTCAAATAGGGATTTAATTGGGATGTAATAGCACACGCTATTGTACATTAGTTAAATACCAAGGGATTATTAAGAGTATGTTTTTAAGGCTTTACAGTCCCGTATTGAGTAAACAGTTGTTAAATTTCAATAAATAACTTTTAAAATCTACATTAAATAAGCAGTTAAGCTTATTTAGGATACTCGGTTTTCTCAGAATGACTCCTGTCAGGAAGGCTCGGGTTGCAATCTCAGTATCTCACTGGTTTAACAGGGTTGTGCCTGCTCGTACCCATTTGCCCTGCGGCACAGACCCTGCCTCGCTGCACCCTCCGCTATTTACGTCCGCCCGTCGCCGTCGTGAGACCCTCACCGGTACCGCAGCCCGGCGGCGCAGGGCGTGCGCTCGGCCCTGTTCTACACGTACAGAATTAAGGCACGGAAAGGCAAAGCCGTTTGTTCAAAGCCACGCGGGGAGTCGGTAACAGAGCAGAGCAGGAGCTAACGAAGGATCAAAAAACACTTTCTAAAAATAAAGCTTTGAAAATCTGTAAAGGAAACGCAGCTCTAACAAATTGCTGCGTTACGATCAAAAATGCAATTAGTCCTGTGCCGGGATTGTCACTGACGTTGGTAATGAACACACTAATGCCCTGAGATCTCCAAAATCTAGCGGCCGTTTCCCTCTCCCTGGCACTTGTGTCCAGGGGATGTCGATGGGGCAGAGGGCTCCGGGGGGACAGCGGCAGAGGGGCTGGCCCCGAGCCCCGCGCCCTGGCAGGCAGCTCTCACCGCTGCCGCTCCAGGAGGGTCCTTCCAAGGTGGCACATCGGACCCCACGGGTGTGATCACCCCGGTAACCACGGCAGGGAGTAATTTAGGACTCGCTTAACCTTCATGTTAAGGTTGATCTGGAGCTCCCCGCTGTTCTCGGCAGCCGCTGTGTTCTTACAATGAATTATCAGCGTCCCCAGAGATGTCACGGGGTAAACTGCTGCTGTTCTGCAAACCGGCGCCCGCGGCACAGGGCGAACGCCTCGGCCTCTGGAGGAGAGGCCACGGAGAGGAGGCAGCCCCGGGCAGAGCCCTCCTGCCACCTCCAGGAACGGGAGCAGCACCCGAGGCTCCGTGCAGAGCCCCTTCGGAGGATCTGGCAGGGGAGCGGCCGTGGGGCTGGGGTCGCCCCCGCCACGCTTCAGCACCCGGCGGTGCGGGTGGGACGCGCAGAGCCCGCTGCTGGGGCACCCACGGAGTCCCCAGGGGCTGTGCCGGTTGGCCCCGGGGGGCAGGTCGGGAAGTCTAAAACCTTGCCCCGGTGCCCACCTCCTGATGGGAGCCCCCAGAGCTTCCTACGCCCTTTCTCCTCCTGTAACGGCAGCGAATTCAAATCACAGAATCACAGAATGACTTGGGTTGGAAAAGCCCTTTAAGATCATCGAGTCCAACCTTTAACCCAACCGTGCCATCCCACCCCCAAACCCTGTCCCTCAGCACCTCATCCATCCTTCTTTTAAATCCCTCCAGGGATGGGGACTCGGCCACCTCCCTGGGCAGCCCATTCCAGAGCCTGACAGCCCTTTCGGTGAAGAAATTTTTCCTAATGTCCAACCTAAACCTGCCCTGGCGCAATGCTCCTTTCTGAAGCCGCTTGCATTACTCTGCACTGTTGAACAGGTAACACTAATGAAGAAGCCAAGGAATCGGGAATCTTCAACCAAGTGCACTTTGAAATTAATGAGAAGCTACTGCAGAACATAAATAATCCCTGCTCCCCATTAGAGGTAGTTAGCGCCGTTAAAGCAACCCAGAGACAAAGCAGCCCAGGCACCACCAGCCACTCTCCCTTTGAAATCCATCACTGTCACCTAGGTTTTGTCAGCTGGAATCAGAGGGCGATTAACCCTTTAACATCCAGGCAATTTGGAAATAATGATTGTTATTATAAATCAAAAGCAAGGGCTTCACTAGTTGCAAAAATGTGTATATAGAAAACCAGTGGCATGGCCGCAAAGGAGAAATCATTAGCTCCCTGGTGGGTTTGCAAGTAATTTGCTAGCAATAAAAATGCAAAACCACATTTTGGTGTGTAATGATCATAAATAATCCTCGGACAAGAATTCTTTCCAGGACTCACAAGTCCACTCCCCTAATGGCCAGTTTTATTACCCTGGTTTCTCTGTGTTTTCTTTCAAGATGCTGCTGTCATAACAATTTAGGAATTACGGTCCTGTTGCCATAAACTTCCATAATTCATATGGAAATCGGTTTGCCCACAAACACTCCCAAAGCACCAGGACTCACGTACCCACACCGAATGACCTTAACAGGGCAGCCAGAGGATTTAGGTCGGACTCCTGGGCCAGCCCGAGATCCAGGCGGTGGCCAGGCTGGGGGAAGGACTCGCGGGTGAGGTGACCCGCCGGCGGCGTGGCAGGCTCGGGGCGCAGTCCGCAACCCCAGGCTGGTGGCACCTCGCGGCATCGCCAGCAGACAAGGAACATACGGAGCGTTTTGTTTGCAAGCTCTGGCAAGAGGGGAAATTCCCACCCGGCTGCTGAGGAGGCCTGTGAATGCAGGGGGGGTCCTTAAAACAGGAGAAAGCGCGGCTTGTTCGAGACTTGGACTGTGTTAACGTCTTCCCTCCGCTTTGAGTCTCCAAAGTGAAGCCAGCGGGGGGCAGCTGCCACGCCGGGGGACTCCATATTATTTAGGCAAGACCAAGGGGCAGGCTCAAATCCCGAACAAGGATCCCGGGCTTTTCTTGTGGCTCATCCACGCAAAGTGCAGGGGGGGTCCATGGAGCATGAGAGAGAAGGAAGAGAGCGAAAGTTAATTAGGCTGGAATTGCCTCCACAAAGTACTAAAACCAAATGCGAATTCATAATGTAAAGCCAAGGATATGCAAATTGGGGATTTTAGTATGCCATTGCCTTCCCTCTAATTGGGGCAAACGGAGCCAGCAACTGGAATTGCCACCCTGAACGTATAAAGTTACACTGCAGAGAAGAAAATAGTTCATGTTTTCCCTTGAATAGCCGCCGCCAGATCAATGTGTAAGAAAAGCGAGGCAACTCGGATCTGACTGTGGCTTTCCTGCTCGGTCCGTACGCAGCTGGGCACGTGCGGCGCCGGCCTTGTTTGTTGAAACACCCGACTGGGATGGAAGGTCCCCGCGCGAGGAACACGGGGCCCTTCGCAGTCGCCACTTCTATAGCCCCGGTCCCACGTGATGTAGATGATCTGTGCAAAGACAAGCTCTGCACTGGAAAAAATGTTATCATCGACTTACCTAAGATCCTGCACCTCCCTTTCCCCCCGGTGTAGATGAACAGGGAAAGAAACTTAAGAGCCCATTTCCATTCAAATATCATGAGCCAAGGCTGGATATCACCCTGAAGCCAAACGTCCAAGGACTCATTTTGAATTTCTTCTATGTAAAGACGACAAAAACCGATCTTGCAGAAATAAAAATTCGTAAGAAGTGCATAAAACGAGGAAGAAAATGGTTTTCCTTCCCTATAAAGGAAGAACAGATCTTTAAGATTTTATAGACCAGAAATTTAAACCAAGAACCTTCTTTTTACAGGTCCCTCTTTCAGCTTCAAACAGTAATAGCATCACTGCAAACGCCCCCTGAACCTGGTGGCAGCCGAGCTGGGGACGGGGCTGCGGGCTCTGCAGAGCTGGGGGCCAGAGGAGAGGGACGAGGATTCGGGGGGGGGGGGGTCCTGCAGCTTCTCCCCTCCCCTCCTCTCGTCCCAGGAGCCTGCCTGTCCCTGGGTTTGCAAACTGTGGTTTGAGCTGCCAAGTGCCGGCTCTAAAAGCTGCCGCTGGCGGGGATGGGAAACACAACCAGCCGTCGGCCTGCTTCCGCACCTCGGGAACGCCGACCTGGGAAGGAGCACCGAAATACCGCGCGATGCTGGATGGAGCCGTGGGGATCCTGAGCCGCCGCCTCCCTGCTGGGTGGTGGGCGCCGCGCTCTGCCCTGCTCTCCTCTGCAGTCGGGAGCCATCAAAGCGGCCAACGGCAGCGCGGCCGCGTCGGGAAGAGCCCTCCGGACCACCGGCCGAAGGCGGCTGCTTGCCATGGAGGCGAGGGGCTTCCTCTGCCTCCCTCTAGGCAAACAATAACCATCCAAGCCCCCTTAATTGGAGCATGTTTGGAATAGGCAGTGACAACCGCTTCGTGCTAGCTCCACAGCGTGATGGCATGCTCATTTGTAGAAGTGATTTTTATTTTTTTTTTTTGGTTTAATTATCAGCCTGAGATTCAAAACTGAGGGACAGAGGACCCCACGAGGCGTGCTTGGCTGTTTCAAGGATGAAGTGTGTTTGTTTATCCAAGTGCTTAAACAGAGCTCTTAATTGTGTGGCTGATACTACAGCACGGGGCAAAAACCCCCGGCAGGGTAAGAGATTGGCATCCAGGAGCCCCAGGTGGGGCCCCAGCCCTGACAGAGACCCCGGGTAGCCCTAGGCCACCTTAAGGCAGGTAGAAAACACCTTAAGCATTTTCAGCTAAGGAAAATACTGTTCCCACGTTGCATATGGTGGGCAGGATGCGAGCGGGAGTAAGTGCTGCTGAATTCCATGGAAAGCACAGAGCGAGGCCGGTGGGCTTGGGGTCACCCCCCGGTGGCCCCTGCTTCTTCCCTTGCAGCCCCGGGGGTCAGGGCTGCCTGCGCACAGAGCCCGATGCAGACCCCAGGGCAACGCTGTGACAGCAACGAATGACACGGGATTAAAAAAGATGCTTCCACCCGTGTGCCTGGGTACAGAGCTGCCCTTTGGTGCATAGGTGTCCTCCCCATCTCCCCCCGAATCCCAATGCTCCCAGGACTGGGGGGCTCGCAGGTTTAATGCACCAGGGGGGTCCCGGCCCCGTCCCGCAGCGCCGCCGCCGGCCGCGGGGAAGCTGCGCTGGAGCAGGAGAGGACACGTGGGGACAAAGGGGCTCCCACAGCGGCTGCACCAGCAGCACCGGGACCCCTCTGCTCCCCGCGTCGCCCCCCGCGCCCCCCGGGGCCGCCTGGCGCAGCAGCTCGGGGCTGGTGAGCCAGGGAGCGGGGGCAAATGGATTTACAAGCATGGTGTCCTTTCTCCTAGGGTGAATTGATGCCCTTGTTTCCTTTTGTAGGCAGATAAAATAAGTACCGAGAGGTCTGTGATGTGGCAGCTCTTTGGATTTCGCAGCGGATTTTGAGGCAAGCCGCGGTTTATGAGCAGCCCATTAACACAGCGCACACTGTGTCTCATAAAAAATCCCATTTTCCCCATTTCAGCTCTACAGTTGTATTTCATTTGCAGTCTAAATCTAATAAGAGGATCAGCGGAGGCTCTGGCAGGGAAGCGTCCCTGTCCCTGAGCGGGGACGGACGCAGCCGCATCCCGGCAGCGCGGGAGCCAGGCGGGGCGGACGGATGCGGGAGCGGACCCGGGGCGGGCGCCCCTCCCTGCCGGGGCAGCGAGCTCTGCGGGGTGGGCGAAGCCTCTTCGCTGGGGACCGCAGCTAGGAGCGAAGAGACACGCAAGGTGGAAGGGCAACATGAACGCCCACTCCATTTGTTTTTGTCGTTCCAACTCCTTTAAAATAATGTTTAGATTTCACGTATTGCTAATTACAGTCACTGGTGCGGTGTGGAATTTAACGCCCACCGGCAGTGGATGCTCTCTAATCTTACAGGAGCGAGCACATTTGTTTTCTAAGGCTAACTGCACACATCTGTAACTGGATAATGCCGAACACTTTGGGGGTTGGTGCCTTTCAGCGCTGAGCAGAAAAGCCAGGCCTCCCCGCCAATAACCCTCATTAATCAGGCTTCCCGAGCCTGCGAGCGTCGGGGACCACGATGTCTTCTTTGAACGTCAAAGCTTGCTAGGATTACGCTTTGAAAAACCTCCCCCTGATCTCCCATTCTTTCATTTTTCTTTATTTGGTTTAAATGGGAAAATATCCTCCCAGTACAGCTCCCATCATTTTAGTTGCGTCTCCGCACATTTCTTTCAAACTAACCGACAGCTCAGAGGGGCGGGGGGAGAAGCAGCTGCAGCTCGCAGGGAGCTCCAACTTCACTTAAGGAGGATTCAGTTGCTTTTGTTTTCCACGAGAGCTGTTGAGAGCTCAGAGCTTTAACAAATACGGCCACTTATTCAGACTGCCGAGATTTAGGGGCGAGGTGTCTTGCAGGCTTTCCAGAGATTCAGAAGCAGGCGTGAAGGTGGCACGGCTCCGCTAGCTGGCACGCTCCGCGGGGCTTTCCCAAACTCCTGCAGGAACCGAGGTCCCGGTGCTTGGGCTCAGGTTTTCGTAGCGCTCTGGAGTTTCGGATGAATCCCAAAATTACACCACACAGGATCGCTCCAAATTAAGCCTGCTCTTGTTTTGATGCCTAACTATGCTGGGGCTTTCGGAACGGCTTCCCAAGTGGAATCACCCCTGTGGCGGGGTGGGCGACGGTCTGAGCAAGGTGTCACCCATCTGCCGAAGGAAATGGGAGCGAACGGTGGGTCCGAGGGAGCACAACCGAGTGCCCGGGGAAGGACGCGTCCGTGGCTGGGCTGAGAAGCTTGGGACTTTGCAGAAGCAGCGCCCAGCCGAGGCGCTGCTGGTCGGCGCGGTGGCCGGTTTCTCCGGTGCTGGGAGGGGTTCGTGGTGCTCCTCAGGGAGAAGGATTTGCCGCAGAGATTTAAAGCACTTTGGAAAAAAACCAAACCAAACAAGACGAGGCAGCCAAACTTGGACTGCCGCTGACCACCTCGGTCTTGAGCGGTGCGTAACCTTGACCTCACCCAAGCCGTACTTCTCCCCTGGGCGTCGGGCTCAGAGCTGCCGGTCTGTCCTTGAGGGGCATGTTCTCAACAGGACTCTTCCGAGCTGCTGGCCAAATTAAAACTAATTGCTAGATCGTGCCCGAGCAACGCTGGAAGTTGCTCGTAGCAGCTATCTCTGGCCATGACAAGCACCGTCATCTCGGCTGTCATTGCTAAGCAGGAGGAAGAGTCGTCTCCCTGCTCCCAGCCTGCGCGGTCGCTCTCCCAGGTTTCAAGATGCAGTGAAAGTTTTGGGGTTTTTTTTTTTTTTGCACTGTACGTTTCAAACGCTTCATTGTCAAACTGGTTAAAAGCCCTTATTTATAAAACGTGTGCGTCTCTTTCAGCTTAACTGAAAAGGCATTAAAATAACTGCAGCTGTGGAAAGAATAATTACAGCGAGATTTTGTCAAGGACTCTCTTGTCTGATGTTGCCATCTGTGACATGGTGAATGCAAAGATCATTTTAAACATAGGCAGTTAATGTAGAGAAGAATTTGAGAGCTTTAGATATTTATGGTAAATTATTTAACTTTATTGTTTGGTTTTATGGCCTCGTTATTCCATGGAGTCAGGATCTCTGCATTTCGTGTTGTTCTGCACTCGGGTTTTCACTGTGTGACGGCAAAGCACGCTGCAGCACCAGTAGCACTTCACATGTTCCAGAAATGTTTCGGGGGGGACATCGTATTAATCAGATTATCTTCATGCTCTTCAATATCATCCTTGACGCCTTTAAAAAAAACCTTTAGAGAAAGATCTCGTTATTGCCCAGGTGTTAGTAGTCCGTCCTTCAGGCACGGGCGGTGACAGGGGCTTGTAAACACCACATTTTCGCATTAATTTTCTCCTGTCTCTTAGAGTATTGGTTTTGAGACTCCCACTAAGAGGACATTGCTGCATTATTTCCTTCAACAACCCCTAACTGCCAAATTAAGAACAGACTGTCGCGCTGGAAATGAGTAATTGGCTGCCAGAGCCACAGAAAAAGGGGCCTTGGCTTTACTGATCGCGGCTCTGGAAGCGGGGCTTAGGCTGGAGCAAACTCAACCCTGCCGGAGCCAAATCCGGGTGCCAGCAGCCCGCGGGGCCGCCTGGGTGCTGCCCGGCTCCCGGGCTCCTCCGGCTCCTGCTGCCGCTGCGTGGGCACCCACCGGTTCCGGCCCATCCCGACGGGGCCGCGGCAGCCGTGCAAGCCCGGCCCCCCCGCCAGCTCCGGGCTGCGGCTCCTTCACTCGGCTCTGAAGGAGCTTTGAGCACCTCTCTGTGAGGGGTGGGCACTGGGATGGGGATGGGGGTTACCCCGGGCACGGCGCGCGTGTCCTTGCCGCCTGCCGCGTGTTCCTCGCTGTAGCTCCTGGCTATAAAACAGACTTTTAATGGGCAACCTGGGGGACGGTTCTGCTTACAGAGGATGAGGTTTGCTCCTTCTGGGAAACTTCATGTGGCTCCATCCAAAAAGTGCCCAACAGCACATCCCTCGGTGGTGAACCTCGCCGTGAAGTCTCCACTCGTCCTTCCCCGCTCCTGCAGCATTCCCACGAGCCCACGGATACCCAAGCCAGCCCAGCACAAGTGCTTTGTTGGATGGGAACTTCTCAGCAGAATCAAGACCACCTTCCTGCCGGCTGAAGGCCGGAGCTTCGTTGCGTGGCTGCGGTCCTTGGCAGCCACCTTTGGAGCACGCAACACGTCATTGGGAAGGGAAGAGAAACTGCCCGTTGGTTCTGGCAGGAGAGCCCCCTGCCCGCCCAGCCTCTGCACCCTGGAGCTGTGCGCCCTCTGCAGCTGCTCAGCATCTGGATCTCCCTCTGGCTCGCTAACGGGCTCTGTCTGTGCTAACGAGGAGATGGCACCGCAGCCCGTCCGCCCCAAAAGGCACCCCCCCCCAGAAAGGCACCCCCTCCCCATGGAGCGGCAGCCCCGGCAGAGTGCTGGGGAGGGGGCGCAGCCGCTGCAGCTCAGGGCGCTGCCCTGCAGAGGAGCGTTTGTCCCCGAGAGATGCGCAGACCTGGGAACCATCCGAGCGCACGCGCAAACGCCGCTGGGGTGGGCAGGGGAGGGTCAGGAGCACGCGGGGCCCAGGCGCGTTGCAGCCACCCTGCCCAAAACTCGGGCTCAGTGCAGCTGACGGGGCAGAGGTGGCAAATCCCGTAGCTGTGGACTTCCTACAGGGTGAACTAAATTGGGTTATGGACTAGAAGGGAAGAACCAGGTAGCATTGCTGGCCCCATCTATACTACAGCCCCCAGCGACTCCGGGTTTGCTCTCAGCCACGTGGGTGACCCAGAAGCCCCCAGGAGGCTCCGCCGCAGCCTTGTGATCTGCTCCAGAATGGAGGAGTAGCCACATTTGCCACATTTGGCTCAATCGTTCACATTCCAGTGACATTGGGCAGCAAGCTCCATCCCGCTGTCATCTGAGGACCTGGCTTCGGAGAGGCCGACACACAAGCGTTTGGGAACACCTGACCAAGCATTTTGGGACCAGCGTTTGCAGCCCCCCGGAAGCCGGGCACTGCAGGTGTCCCTGTGTTTAAAGGCAAGTTTGTTTGTTTGAAGTGAGTTTGGGTGCGCAGGTGGCTTACTCTGTTCAGGACATGTTGGTCACTCCTCTGTCACCGTCACTTGCGTTGCAAACCCAGGAGGTCCTGGCCGGCCGCTCCGCGCTTTGCGGCAGCAGGCAGATGAGCACAGTGCCAAAGAAGGGCTCTCCCACGGGCAGGTCAAGGCCACCGCTCGCATCCGAGAGGTTTATTTCTTCCTTGGCCATCTTCACCGCCTGGGCAGGGTGGGAGGAGGCTTTGGGTGTGTTGGGAAGGCAGCCGGGCCGAGCACCTTCGCTGCTGGGTGCTGCTGGGTGCCGGTTCCCACAGCACCCGGGGAAAGCGGAGGCACCCAGCTTCTTGACTCTTAGCTTTGGAAACAACGGAAGCAAATGGATTTGGGGGATAAAATGAGGTCTGTACTTGCATCGACTTTAGGAGTCCGGGTTTCTTGCAGACTGTTTCCATGATGGGAACGTGAAGGCCACAGAGATCTCTGTGTAGTGAATGTCCTCATCACGTATGGGCTCCTCTTGCTTGGTGTCTCTCAGCACGTGCAAGGCCAACGCTTCACCCTTCGCCAGTGGTTATTTTGATAGATGGACACACAAGCCAGGAGCCAACAGTAACTCCTCAGGATGAAAGGCTGCTTTCTACAACCTCATCGTTTGCGTATACGAAGGACAAATCCATGTAGTGTTTGCCTTGACCATGCGAGGGTGGAGCACAAGGGCCTGATGATGAATTCCGGCACTGGGTAACGAGCCGGTGAGATGGGCCCAGGGTCCTGCGTGTGGACGACAAGGTCAGAAATTTCTCCGCTCCCTCGTTTTTGCGTGCCGAATCGAGGTTTGTTTAAAGACCCGTCTCAGCCGTGAAGATACCGTTGGCTCTTTCTGACACGATGCTGGTTAAAGATCTGCCTTGCAGGAGAAACCTTCCTCTGATGATCCCAGAAGCCCATGCCCATAGCTCCCTGCCAGCGGCACAGGCTCCCTCTCCCATCCGCCTCTCCCCTGGGTGCACGGAGGCATGGAAGGCCAGTCCCCGGAGGCAGGCACGGGTGGTTTGCAACTACAGTGCAAAGGCGCCTAATTAGGTATTTCTGCATCTAACAGCCCACGCTGGCAGCTGCAAAGCTCCTTCGCCAAGGTCCTCGGACCCCAAGACCAGGTACTACGAAAAACCTTCCGCTCTTCCATTCCCAGCGGCTGCGCTGCGGCTGCCGACAAAGACGCTGAAGGCACTGAAGAATTTCAGGTATTTTTACCTTCTTCGAGTCTGACTTTGTGGCTGAAACCAACTGGAAATGGGGTAGCGCAATGGGATCGGGCAGCTCCCAAATACACATCAAAGTACTGCCGGGCCAGAGCACGAGCCCTGCACCGCATCCATCTACAACTGGGCAACGGGAACAGGGAATCGAGAACGTCTGTGCCACCACGGGCTCAGGGCGCGCACGGGGACATCGCAATTCGAACGCACGAGCTCAGCAGTGCTGTGCCTGCTAACACGGCACTCGGGCACGCGTCTGCCCGACGCCCCTGCAGCTCTCGCCCGTCACCGGGGCCCGTGCCGCACCAAAGTCCCAGCATCGGTGCCCGCAGCGGCTCGGGCTCGCTGGTCCAGGCACTGGCGAAGGGAGAAGGCAGGAAAGGCCCCTGTGCTTGCTCAGGAGTTAAAAGTCCTCGTGCTCTTCGTTTTCTTTTCCTCCAGCTATCATCCTTGTTAACTCCAATTAACATTCATAATGCAAAATCTATTGGAACATGCCTTCCAGACTCACAGACATTTCTGTTATGGTCAGGATTAATCACAAGGGATAATTAGAGTATTAAATGAAATAATTATAACATTATGACTCTAAGAACCAAATTCGTGGATATTAGCTTCTGAGAAAAGACAAATATGGGAACCAGAGAAGTTTTGATGGATGCCTCTAGCTGCATTTATTTTTCTTTGCATTTTCGATTAAAAATTCCCAAACATCTGCCACACTGAGACAACTCACCTTAATTTAAAAAGGCGAGGTAGCTAACGAGGCCACGGGGCTGACGGAGGAAGGGGCTGCTGCAGAAACATGCCCCTGCCGCTCATTGCTGCAGTGAGCCATGCATCTAGGAATCGGCCAGCGGTGAAGACCACGCTGCACCGAGATTGCCCATGGACCAAAAAGCCCCATTAACCCATCCTGCTGGGCTGATTTCGAGGTGCGAGGAGGAGGAAGGGGGATGAGGAGGAGGAAGAGGAGATGGAGAAGAGCAGGGAGGCAGGGCTGGCTGTAACGGTGGAGCTGGTATGTGGGGAATCATCGAATGGTTTGGGTGGGAAGGGACCCCTAGAGGTCACCCAGCCCAACCCCCCTGCAGGAGCAGGGACACCGCCAACCAGCTCAGGTTGCTCACAGCCCCGGAATGGTTTGCTGGTGTGGCAAACACTGTGCTCCTGCTCCTTAGCTCCTGCTCAGGAACGCTTGGCAGGTCCGGCTGGAGGCCAAGTCCAAGCTCAGCCAGCTCGGCTCCACGGGACGTCAGGTTCTGGCAGCATCTCCTGGCCCTGGGCGTTACCTCCTCTGAGAAAATGGAGATTTCCAGTGCCTCGGAGGGTGTGATTATCTTCTCTGACAGAGCCCTGTGTGCAGCCGGGCTTGGCGTGTCCTACAGGACAGCCCGTGTCCCCTAGGGATGGGCAGCAAGGGGCCGGGGCTCCCAGGCCTGGCTGTCAGGGCAGCCTTGCAGCCGAGGGGGTTTCCGCCCCGCTCCTGTATGCACGGTGTCGTGCTACAGAGGAATAAATGAATTCATTAAAGCGGCACGCAATTGCAAATGTTTAAAAACACCAAGCGTGTGCATTTCTGTAAGCCTACACACAGCGCGTAGCAAAGTACGGCGCGCTGCCGGGACGTGGCTCTGCCCGTCTGCTCGGGCAGGGGAATGCAAAGCACCCCCGGGAGAGCAAGGGTGGGTGCTGGGGGCCGTTCTGCACACACCTCGGTGCGGGACAAATGCAACGGAATTTAGAATACACGGACTAAGCGGTTTCATCTTTTCAACAAGAGATATTAATTCTAGATAATAAATTAGGATTTTTATCGTATCATTCCTCAGTGATGTAGAGTACAGCCAAATTTATATTAATATTCATAGAATCATAGAATCATAGAATCATAGAATCATAGAATCATAGAATCATAGAATCACAGAATCATAGAATCATGGAATCATAGAACCATAGAATGGTTTGGGTGGGAAGGGCCCCCCAGAGGTCCCCCAGCCCAACCC
>BOSO01007776.1:0-28136 GCA_018403395.1 Gorsachius goisagi
TTAACGGTGTCCCTGCTCACTGCAGGGGGGTTGGACTAGATGACCTCTAGGGGTCCCTTCCAACCTGAAACCTTCTATGATTCTTCTATGATTCTATGATTCCACTGAAATTACTTTAGCTCCAGTGACACCCCAGGCAGCAAGTTGGTTTTGTTCGTTTTTTAATTCGTGAAGGTCATTGTTACAAGGTGATTGTTACAGGGTTATTTCACAGTGTTACACTTTGGAATGACCACAAGAAGTCATTATCCTGCTATTGCATTTATATTGACATTTTACTAACTCAGTTGTCATTCAATTGTTGCTACATTTTTTATTTTGGGTAGTCTCATTTTTTGAAATAATGTTCCTGTAGAGATTTCTTATACAAGCTTCTTTGCCGGCTGTTTATGTGCACTGGATCACTAGCAAAGCAGAATTAATTCTGTATTTCTGGCTTGTTTTTAGTTAAGCATTTTTCTTCTGTGCTGTGTGCTTGCACAGTGCATATTCTAACTACTGCTTTTTTGACTGGCAGCAAGTTTGCCTTGCTCCAGGTTTTTAATAGTGGCCTCGAAACATAATTAATTTGCTCGTAATCTGCCTCTTGATATCAGAATCTAATTATATCTTCTTGGGAAAATGTTGTAATTACTATTCAAATATAATTAAGAAATCAGATAATGAATGTCACCTAAAATAAAAGATGGTCCTGAAATTCTCACTTACACTATCGTGATGCTTCAGAAACAGATATAATGCTTTCATTATATAGTGTTTCTTTCTTAGAGTGAGCAGTTATACAAAATATAAGCTTTGTAACTGCAGCCTTTCATCCTGACTGTAAGTAAACTGGCAGTGCATCATAGGATATGTAAATTGGGCTCAGGCAAATGAACAATGCCAGATAAAAACGCTCCTATAACCCTTGAACATCCTTCAGTTTTTACAGTCAGGTGTCTTTGGGAAAAAAAATGTATTGTGGATTATACATACCTTTAACTTTATAATTCAAAGTAAATAGCATCTACAAATTATATAGATGGTGATTAAGGAGAGTACAGAATAGCATTTTAATCTCCTCCTACACCTCGAAGCACCCTGCCTCTCTAGTGGTGAGATGAATTTTGATTGCCTGACAACTGTAACCATGTGAAGGTTCGTCACAAAGGGAAGGAGAAAAGCTCTGGAAAGCCTTGAATAAACACTGAGTGGGTAGGCCTATCCGACTGCTCCTAGCTGTCCTTATAATTAGACAGCAGATATTATTCGAGGAAACAAAGGTTTAAAAGCTGCTGGTAATTTGTCAGCTTCATGCATTAACCTTCCAACAAAATACCGGCCTTCTAATTTTTTACCCCATTCAGAAACTTCTATGCATTATAGTTTATTTCTGAAAATGTCTTTATTAGCGAATGTTTTTCTTCTCTTTAATAAAAATTATGGAGTACATGGTAGACAAATGTTTCTATATGCGTATATAGCCTGTGCACTAAATTGCTTTTACTGGGCAACGTAGGCATTCTACGAGTGCATGGCTGTATGGCTCAAGTGCAACAGCATCTGCCACATCCAGCTCAAGCAGGCGTAAGTTGGCTCTGATAGCGTGAACAGAGGTGCTGCAAGTATAGCAGAGCTCTTTTCTGACTTGGCAAAGGAATTGCGGGCCAATGGGATGGAGAGGCGTGTGACAGAGCTGCATCCTGGAAAGACACAGGCGATGGCTCTCTCCAGCAATGCAGTTCTGTTTCATATGTAATCCAAGAAGGTGTTTATGTCCAAGCATAAATAATCTGGTTGCATTGTGCCATGCCCTAAATGAGCTAGGCTGGATAACAGATGCAAGGCATTTAGCTCATGTGGAACTTTGCGTTAACATAGCTTTATAATATAAAAGAAACTTTTAAACTTGGTAATTTGAAATGAGCTAGCTAGTTCACTACCTCTTCCTTATGCCATCACAAGCAATGCATTCCTTAAAGACCTTGGAGAGCCACGACTAAGTGCTAACCTGAACAAGAATGGACCGTGGCACGCTCAGTGCCTCACTTCTTCAGCTCCAAACAATCCATACAGTAAACTAGTCAATCCCTCAGTACCTCAGTCTAATACTATGTCAAACATGCTTTCAAGTTTCAAAGTAATAAGAGTGGAAAACTTTACCCTTGCAAATGTACTAGATAAAAGACCTGGGAACTTAAGTATAAATCAGTACAAAGCCTTCACCTGAGGCCTTTCATGGCAGAACTCCTAACTTCATGTTTTGTATAATTTTGAAGAGATAGCATGACCTTCAGGTTCCTACTATAACAGAGAATAAATATTAAAAATTAGCATTTTTATGCAAAATGCAACTACTTTTTGTATGGGTACAAAACCCTGAATGCCTATGGAGAGAGAAAGAGACCAGAAGGGGTCTTACTCGTATCCTATGGCCCAACAAACAGCACCAGGTCTGACCATAATAAAACCCCAATTACCTAACCCTAGGGGAGGATAGCTGACATTTCCCTCTACCCGATGATTTAATTGAGCCTGTCAGCCAGGGATAATTGGTTTCTGGTTGACTGAAAAAAAGTGACAGTGACATCAGCTCTCTGCTACCCTTCATTATGGAAATTCTTGTTGTATTGTAATAGGGCCTCAGCTCACAGGGCGCTCCGGCAGATTTTACACGTCTCTTGTCGTGCAGTGCAATGGAAATGCAGCAATGTAAGACACAGAGAAACCTTTTCAAGCTGTTTACCCCATACATTTTCGTAATAGGAGGATTTCTGAGAGCCAAGATTATTTCTGTATAGGAAAGTCTGGTTTTACTGGCAATTTGATAACATTGCAGTCGTGATGGTCTAAGGCTATAAACAAGGCAGGGTTTATTGGGAGAGGCAATACTTTTTATTAATAAAGCTGATACGGCCAGAGAAATAAAGATGATTTGAGGCACGTGAAGCCTTCCTGAGCTCAGGTGCCCAAAGTTGGTCTGGTTTCAGTTCAGATGGTCACAGAGATGATGTTTCTCCCCAGTTCTTGCCTTGCTTATAGGAAAATCCCTCTGATGCTAGTAGTGTATTATTGCAAAACGTTTCATTTGTTCTGTAGAAAGCGTAGTCCAAAACAACAGAAAATTAATGTAAATCCTCATTTCTTCTTTGCACAGCTTCAGGCAGGGGGTACAGTTTTAATTTCCAGTGATTTCGCTTGAGACTTGCATCAGCAGAGGGGAAGACCAGGTATTTCTTCTGCTGTTATTTTCTTTCATTCAGCTTTCCTCTCACTCTCCCCCCTTTCCCCTGGGCTGCCGAGCACTAGCGGGTCAGGTGGAGCAGGCACAGATGACAGCACAACAAGCGCTGGCAGGAATGTATGCAGGCAATTTCTTTCTACCCAAGGACTTCTCCAGCTGATATATTTTCCAAAGTGCAAAGGGAACACAGTGCATCAATGAATCTACCTGTAGAGCAAGCCTAGTACTGAGTTCAGGCTTAACAAAACTTCTGCATTGTTGTGACAGCAGAGAGTTTCTTGTTCCTGGCCCCCGCTAATTTCACTTCAGGGCTGCACCAGAATAGTGTTCCAGGAGGAAATTTCCTTTGTGGCGTCTGGGCCGTACAGCTCTCTGCACAACTTCCAGGCTGCATTAATCCCCCAGAAAAAGACGGCAATGGCCCAGATCATTGTTATTCAACCCATACCCGCCAACAGCACACTGAAGAGAACACAGCCCGAGCAGAGGTACGGTGCCCGCCCTTCCCCGGATTAAGCTTCGTGGATGGAGGGAGGCAGGCTGGTACAGCAAGAGTGGATCTGACCTCCTTCTCCACACATTTCACTTGCTGCACTTTAGAGAGGAGACAAGAGGAGAAGCCTGATCAACAGGATCCACACGCCAAACATCCATAACAGTACGACAAGCCTCCAGTTGATTAGCGCCCCAGAGAGACCTGAACTGAGAGACTGGGGTGGTCTTTTCATGGCCTAGTTGAAAGAATTTCTTGGCAATGGTTCCAGCAATGGACTTTATTCAGCAGTGTTGGCTAGAAAACTTGCTGGAGTCTCTAGACATCTTATAACCCTTTCACTTCACAGCCTAACTGAAAACATTTGTGTGTATGTGGTGAGTGGCAATAAAATACAGAAAAATCTCAGGCTAGAGGAAGTATAGGCTTTGTGGGTTCCTCCCTAGGTCCCACCTATCGCTGACGCATCTGGAAGACAAAAAGTATGACTGACAGCGCGGGTCGTGTTTCAGCAGTGTCATACACTGTGAGCCCATGGCAAATTAGCTCTAAAATTCCTAGAGAAATAGGCATTTGCCTTAGACAAATGTAGTGGCCAAAGTGAAGGTGGAAGTTTAGAAGGGGATATGAATGTTTATGCGACTAGATTTATAACTGGGTACTTACAGTGAACAGCTGTTAAAGAATATATTGGGAATAAATTGGAATTACTTGGCCAGGTCTTTACTATTTTTATGTAATTTTATTTCTGTTTGGTTGGCAGCTAAGTGCTTAACATCAGAGCTGATTCCCTACCTGCTTATTGTTTAAATTGTATTTGATTCAACTGCCTGCCATTTCTAGTTTCACTATATCTCAGAAGTGAAGACTTTGAGCTGGAAAACAAATATGTCAAAATGAAACCACCTCCTCCAGCACCAAACCCTCTTGCACAAAGCTACTGCTTAATGTCCAACATTTCAAGAATATTTATTGGGTAAATACACTATTTTCTTGCACAAATCTGAACAGCTGCATTTGCAAATTCTATACAGTCTCACATAGGTGAGCAAGTACTTATTCTTTGATTGATGCTGTCTTTAATGTAAAAGTCAGCTTTTTTATCTGTGTGACAGATATTCTCTTAACTGGCAAGAAAATATAGCATGAATAAGACAAAATTGGAACAAAAAGATTAATATAGTTAAATTTTGCCTGTACCACTTTAACTATGAAAGATTTAATGCAGAAAGAACCTTAAGGACGTTCGAGTTCAAGGACACTTTGTTTCCAGAGCATAATTATTGTAGCAATGCCAGCCATGGTAATGGATCACTTAGCACTGTATGATTTTTTTCTTTGAGCTAAACCCTTCAGGTAACATAAAACAGCAAAAGAGAAAAAGTGTTACCTAGGCGTGTGCTAAGCCAAAATGCCTGCTGAACTTGTAGACTCTGGCAATTAGATGTAGATGCTTTGTAGACTGCCAAGAACTCATGTAGTACACAACACAAAGTAAATGATATCAGCAACAAATAAATAAAAAATCAGGTAGTTAGCTAGAGAAAAAAGAAAAACCCACAAAACCCAACAACACAGAAGAAATAAATGGTACACAAAGACATTGAATTTACTTCTTAAAGTGAAATGAGAAGAAAATTATGACTGGGCCAAAGTCCATGCTGTAATGCAGAGGTGCAACTGCTACTTTCTTTGTGGGGAGCCTGGATGCCACCTTTGAGTTCTGCTGATGGAAGTAATTATGCTAGAATACTTTTGTTTGGCCATAATTTTTCACTTATTTACATCTAAGGACAGGCACTACGTTTGTTTTCAAATGGCTTCTACTAGCAATTCAGCTTTCTGCATCTGAAGCATGTCCCAAGTATATGCAGGAATATAAAACCTCAGGAAAAAAAAAAAAAAGAGGTATGTTGAATATCTGCATGATTTTTTCCATGTCTGGTCCATGGCAATCCAGTAGTTACAGACTGAAATACCTGAGTCCCACTAGAGTGTAGTGACAACTAAGCAAGCCTCAGGCCTGTTCCACAGAACAGTTTCCTAGCTCGGGTACACTCGCTGATGAAATAGTTCTCATTGAGGCTGCATTTTCCTTCTATATTTCACTCAATAAAACTCATGAAGCACGCAGTTTTATACTTCCATACTTTATACTTTTATACTTTATACCTGAAGATACTTGCTGTGGAAACAGCAAGACGCAGGAAGCCAGATACCTGGCTAAACGATGTTTTTGTGAATTTGCCACTCAGATTAGAATGAAATGTAAGGCTCGGCTTAAAACTTACAATGTGTTGCTCTCAAAACTTCCTTTTTCCATGCAAAAAATCGAAAGACTTATTTTTACTGTTTATGTACAGCTCAGCTATGACTCCATAGAAATGAAAGTCGGGCAAGCACACACAATATTTTAAGTGAGCAGATGCCCCAAAGATAAGTAGATTTTTGCCTTCAGTGCAAGAAAACCAGTAATGTTGATTGCTCTATTACTTCCTGATGCCATTTCACCTCAGAAGTAATAACTGAATGAAAGAACTGGTAGTACTTAAAACATTATTTGAAATAATTGGATATTAAAATATGATTTGATTTTAATGCACTATTACAGTGAAAAAATCAAGTAAACTTCAATTAAAATGCGTGAGAGGGCTGTGAGTGCAGACAGTATAGCGACAATCAGGAGGTAATGAATGCTTTGAGAATTGTTAGTGTTTTTATTGAAAAATGCAACACCTGAAAGTCACGCAGTGTTTATTAGGCAAAGCAACAACCAGTATCAATTTACAAATCATATTCGCACACACAGAACACCTGCCCTGGAATAAAGTTTAATCCTGCGTTAACGTAATAGTTCTGCTAAAAGCTCTCGGAAAAACAAACTCATTTTCAGTGCCATGCTGCCACTAGCGATTTGGGAAGCTACAAATGTAATTAATAGAAAGATTAATGTCATCGGATATGCTGATGAACTGCACCCCCAAGTGGATATTCGCCCGAGCCGTGGGGCGCTCGTGGGTCTGCTTTCTGCCATCCGGGAAGCATTAAAACTGGGAATTTCACAAGCGCCTCCGTAAAGTCCTCCAAAACGCTCCAGTAAAAGACAAATGCAAGGTGGCGCCGTTGAGAAAAACCACTGGCAGGTTGGCAGTTCCGAGTTATTTGTAACGGGCTGCTGTTTACGCACAACATCCCTTGCTTTGACGCCGTGTCTTTAAGCGCTGGGGTGAATTCCGGCGCGCAGTGCAGCCGCTTTGCAGCGGTGCGGGGCTCGCGCCGGGCCTCGGCCGCCCCGCGCCGCCGCGGCCGCGCCAGGCCGGCCCCTCTCGCTGCCCGCCCCGAACCTGGACGGCAGCCGCGGGTGCTCTGAAGCCCTCGTCACGGACACGAGCGGCTCCCCCCTCGCATCCGCACTACAGCTCCCGCTCACGGCCAGTTCCCGGCGCCACCCCGCAGGCCGCCGCCGCCGCCCTCCCCCCCCGGCGGCAGCTGCGGGGCAGGAGGGGACCGGCCCGCGCTGAGAAAGACCCCGGCCCACCCATCCCCGCCGGCGGGGGCGGGAGGGGGTCACCACCATCGCGCATGTTCGGAAGCGACGCCGTCACGCCCCGCCCGGGGCCAACGCACGGAGTGAAGCTGCGCGCGGCGCCGGGACCCGGAAGCGGCGGAAGCGGTTGCGGGTGCGGAGTGCAGCGGCATTTAGCGGCCGAGCGGGCCCGGGGGAGCGCCCGGCGCCGCGCAGGTGCGTGAGGCCGCCCCGCCGGGACAGCGGGTGGGGCCAGGCCGGGCCGGGGTGGGGGGGGGAGAGGGGCGCGGCCATTTTATGTCCCTCTCGGCAGGGGTGCGGGTCTGGGGCGCCCTCTTTACCCCCGAGCTCGGTGCTGCAGGGCCCCCCTCGGGTCGGCCCGCGGCGGACCTGCTGGCGCAGGGACAAAGGCACCGTCCGCGGGCCGGGCCGAGGGAGGCGGGAGCCCTGCCGCGGGCTTGACGCTTGGCGGTGACAGGCGCGGGGAGAGGGCCGCGCCGGGAGGCCCAGGCAGCCCCGCCGCCATGGCAGGCGCCGGGCGGGTCTCCGGGCTGCCCCGAGGCGACGGGTGCCCGGCGGGAAAAGCTGAAGGGTTGGCTTTCCGTGTTGGGGCTGAACGGAAAGCAAATGCGCCTTGGCGCAATAATAATAACAACAGTGTGCGCCCATCCCGGAGTATTTCACAGGCCATATGCGTCTAGGAGACGAGCAAAACCAGCCTCAGCCGACTCTTTAGATCTAATAATAGGCGGTGCCAGCGCACTTGCTCCGAGTAGCGTTATGCCGTGGCCTGGAATGGGAAGTGGTGCGATATTAGTAGTTTAATAAAAGCTTAAGGTATGCAGGATGGATAAACCTAAGAGTGAAATACAAACAGCCTTAATAAGAAAGGAAGTTAGGGTTAAGTGCTAAGAGTAATTTTTATCATAATTCTTTTGCAGATTATGAAATTACTGTTACGTATTTTGTCAAGGTCTGGAGGAGAACCAAGTCTTCACAAGAATTTTCTGCCAATCACTTATGAAGCTCCTGATTTTAAAGTTGCATTTCTGCAATGAAGAAAAGGAGACGGCTTGCTGCAAATCTAAACGAAAAGGTTCATCTTGGCCATGAGAAAAATACTGCGGAACAGATTCTTGTAGTAGACTGTGCACAAGAAATTGTCTCAAAGTCTGCAGAAATAGCTTCTGCAGATCAGCTTGAATCTTCACAAGAATTTTCACCATCATCGGAACAAAGAAAGCTCCTAAGCTCGTTGCAGTATAACAAAAATCTGCTTAAATACTTAAATGATGATAGACAGAAACATCCGTCATTTTGTGATTTACTCATAATTGTAGAAGGAAAAGAATTTAGCGCTCACAAAGTTGTAGTTGCTGTTGGGAGTAGTTATTTTCATGCCTGTTTGAGCAAAAATCCAAGCACTGATGTCGTCACATTAGATCATGTAACTCATTCTGTCTTTCAGCATTTGCTTGAGTTTCTCTACACCTCTGAGTTTTTTGTATATAAAAACGAAATTCCATTAGTGCTGGAAGCAGCAAAATTTTTAGATATCATTGATGCAGTGAAGTTACTAAATAACGAAAGTGTTTCTAACATACAGACTGATGTGGCAACTGATGCACCTACACCAGTAGAAACACTCAGTGAGCTGACAGGTAAACTATTAAATAGTCATCAGTGCCCTTTTTGTGGTCGAAGTTTCTGTTACAAGAAGTCCTTAGAAAATCATTTGGCCAAAACCCACAGATCCCTTTCTCTGGAAAGAAAACATGGATTAAAAATGGTTGAGAAGGCCGACTTTTCTACTAGACGTTCTACAAGAAACCGTAAATGTCCAGCTAAATTTGAAAACAGTGACAATGAAAGTGGTGATGCATCTGACAGCAATTTGGAAAAAGTCAGTTCTGACAAGGAAACATCTGATAGAAGCGAATTTGAATACAGTGAAAGTGAATGCAATGCTGATGAAGAGGGACAGGAAGAGGAAATGTCAGGTGAAGACTCAGAGTCTGAAGAACCAAGTGAGAAAGAACAGAATGATACTGAAGAGGGTTCTGAGGCAGTTGATTCAGTGGGAAATATTCCTGACGGCTTAGCTCCCATTGTCATTCAAAGCAGTAGCAAAAAACTACTACAGTGTCCCAAGTGCGACAAAAAATTTGATCGAATAGGTAAGAGCAACTTCGGTTGATCTCCTTCCTTTTTACCATATGGTGGTGCTACTTGTATGGAAAATAAACTGAGCTTTTTCTCTGTCCTGGAGAGCGAAGATAAGAATTTCTGGATCGTCTCCCTGATCCTGTATGCTGCTAATTTTCCTGAATGTGTTACGTTGTTATGTCTGTGGTGCTAAACAGTTTCAATAATGAACTGAGTGCGTTATTTGAAAATCTGCAAATGCTACATTTATTTCTCTTTCCCTGCCTTGGAATTCTGGTTGTTAGCATAGTACGTAAAAGCAGCATTGAAAAAGGAGGGAACTGCAGCAAGATATTAAACGATAAATTGCATGAAGTCTGAAATTTGTACTGTATTTTCTGCCAAATAATTTTAAGTAACAAAGCTGTCATTATTGCCGAAGCAAAACGGCACCATTGTCAAACAAACAGCCTGAAATTCTCCTATTCTACATGATGTGTAGTTGCTTAGGACCTAGGCACTCCGACTTCTAGTTTGATTCTTCTGGTCTGTAGTTACCACCAAGTAATACTTCGTCAGCTTAATCTGTTCTGTTAAAATTGTTTATGTTACAGTCAAATCTAGGTGTAGACATACTTGGGATATCAAAAGAGTCAAAATTCTGGCTTTCCTGTCCTCCTTTCCCACTTTAAAAGTAAATTACTACTGTACTCCAGAATTTTGGTGTTCTTTCAGCTGAAGTAACGGTTGAACTATGGTCACATGAGGTATTGACTTCCTTCAGCCATGGGAATTAGGAAAGGAACAGTTCCTCATAGTGTTAAGCATTTTTTGGTGTTCTTGTAATAGACATACTATGTCTTTCATAATTTTGAAATTTTACGAGTTTATGAAAATAGGGTGGGGCTGGTATGTGTTTTCATTCCTACTTGCACAAAGTGGTGAAACAAATTTTCCAAGGTCACAAATTATATCACAGAATCTATTTAACATTAAAACTGTACTTGTAATGCTATTTCTAAAAGCAGCGTAGGAAATTTTCTGACTGAGAGCTTTGTTATTAATTTTGAAAGGCTACTATGCAGAAGTAAATGGCTTGTGAATATTTAGGGTTGTAATGGTACATTTTGGTTTTGCACACACTGGAAGCCCTTTTCTCTTTGTGCCTTTCATGACTTAGAATTCTAGTTTTGTGCTCCAAAAATACATGAGAAGTAGCATTAAAACAAATGATACATAAAGTATTTCTTCATAAGCTTGTATTATTGTAGACAATTGACTTGTATTTTAAATTTATGAGTTATAGTACTTTTTTTTTTTTCCTTTATCTAACTCCCAGAAGTATGGTGCATATTCTACAGATTAAAAAAAATTAGCTAATACAAAGCAGAGCACCTGCTACTGACTTTAGGTAGGTAGATCCTCGGTGTAGGACTGAATTGTATCCTCAGAAAAAACTGGCAAACAGAAGAGAGAATACAAGCAGTGTGAAAGAAATGGGAGAGTAGTATTTTTGTTTATGGTAATATCTTGAGTCCCAAATACAGATAATTCGCAAGGGTCTGTATCATTCATCCAGTGCTCTGTTATTTGAAAGTACCTTAAAAATACCAGTTTGTTGCAAGGCTGTTCCCTGTTCTGAAAAGGTACTTCACAATCAGTGTAATGAAAGAGTAGTTGTATCACTTTCAGTACTTAAGAACAGAGTATGCTGTAGGCTGAACAAGGGGGACTTGTACTCCTTACTCAGATTTAACGGTAACACAGAGCCCTTTTATTTTTACTCTTTTACTCTTTATCTAGTTAAGATGGAAGTGTGTGGAGGAACCTTGGATCAAATGCATATGTGATCACCATGCAATTTTCAGTGGTGTGAACCAGTAGAAATCTTTAGATGTGTGTGGAAGGTACTTAGATCTTGACCACATTTGAGAGCGCTATTATAGAACAAACCCCAAATGTCTATATTGTAGGTGATATCTGTTACAGTTTATGCTAACGGATTTAATTTTTTTTGTGTGTGTGTTCTTCCTGTATAGGCAAATATGAGAGCCATACGCGTGTACACACGGGTGAGAAGCCTTTTGAGTGTGATATATGTCATCAGCGCTATTCAACGAAGTCCAACCTGACAGTGCACAGAAAGAAACACTCTAGTGATACTGATTTTCATAAAAAGGAACACAAATGTCCCTACTGCAATAAGCTGCATGCAAGCAAAAAGACTTTAGCAAAGCATGTGAAGAGGCAAGTATGAGCAAATTTGTCTCACATTTCTGAAGAATCATTTTTTTTCAGTTCAAAAGCGAAGATAAGTGTATGTATGCACACAGCATATTCTGTGTTATTTCTGTAACTGTTTTTTCGAATAAATATATTTTCAAAGGACATAGGGATTAGCAGTATCAACTAACCTGCTATGGCATAGGGTCTGACTAAATAGCAATAGTGGTTCTGTGGGAGTTCTACCGTAGGTTTTTACTATATATTTTAGAATGTGCAGCTTAGCTAGCACAGTCAGTCAGAACACAACAATCTTAATTACCTGTCTTGCTTTTAATTTGGAGAAAGAGTAAAATACCTTCTTTGGTTTTAGATGTTGATGTTGTACTATTGATGATAATAGATGAATAAACCATTTTCATTTAGATTCTTTAAGGTGCATGATTTGTTTATGACACGTCTAATTATAAGGTATTATTATTTACATACCGCTTTTTTCCTCTTTCTTTGTAAATATCCATAAAGCATGATAATTGAAACTGTCCTCTGTCTTACCAATTTTCATATGAGATTTTACAAGAGTCAAAAGTCAACACTGCTTTCCAGTTACTTGTGCCTTTGGAATTGTTTAATTATTAGTGTCCTGTTCTGCTGGTTTGGTGATCAACATTTATGACACATAAAGTTTAGAAATAGATACTTAGTATTTGTGTGATCTTCATCTTTGAAAGTTATAATTACTTTCAGCTTCTGTCTTTCTTCTAGGTTTCATCCAGAGAATGTACAAGAATTTCTTTCTATCAAGAAAACAAAAAGTGAAGGTTGGAAATGTGATGTAAGTAATACTTAAGTACTTTTATTTTTTTCATATAGATACTACATGTTGTGACTTGAATACTTCAGTGAAAATATGGTATGTGTTTCTGTGAAATCTCAGTAAGCTTCTGTAAGTGATGGTATAAATTTCCTCTTTATGTGCTGATCTAAAGACTGAACTTTATCTGTGTGTGACCAGGTATATAATGCCAAAATTGGGAAAAATTTTTTCACTGAGAGGGTTGCCAAGCAATGGAACAGGCTGGACAGGAAAGTGGTTGAGTCCCCATCCCTGGAGGTATTTAAAAGATGGGTAGATGAGGTAGATGAGGTAGGGGCATGGTTTAGTGGTGGAAAGGTAGGGTTAGGTTAATGGATGGACTTGATGATCTTAAAGGTTTTTTCCAACCTAAACGATTCTATGATTTTATGAAAATGAATTTTAAAATAGCTGAAGGCACTATTTTTTTAGGTGATCAGTTATTACCACTGTTAAAATACATCAATTTGCAGATGATTGGACTTGAGTGTATGCTGTGGTTTAACCCGGCCAGCAACTAAGCACCACACAGCCACTTGGTCACTCCCCCGCAGTGGGATGGGGGAGAGAATCAGAAGAGTAAAAGTGAGGAAACTCATGGGTTGAGATAAAGACAGTTCAACAGGTAAAGCAGAAGCTGTGCACACAAGCAAAACAAACAAAGGCATTCATTCACCGCTTCCCATCAGCAGGCAGGTGTTCAGCCATCTCCAGGAAAGCAGGGCTCCATCACATGGAATGGTTGTTTGGGAAGACAAATGTCATCACTCTGAACATCCTCCCGTTCCTCCTTCTTCCCTCAGCTTTATATGCTGAGCATGATGTCGTATGTTATGGAATATCTCTTTGGTCAGTTGGGGTCAGCTGTCCTGGCTGTGTCCCCTCCCAGCTTCTAGTACACGCCTAGCCTCCTTGCTGGTGGGGTGGGGTGAGAAGCAAAAAAGGCCTTGATTCTGTGTAAGCCCTGCTCAGCCGTAATGAAAATACCCCTGTGTTATCAATGGTGTTTTCAGCACAAATCCAAAACATAGCCCCATACTAGCTACTATGAAAAAAATTAACTCTATCCTAGCCAAAGCCAGCACAGTGTTATGAATACTTGAAAAACAGACTGCTTGCTCTCCCATTAATTATGCACATCAAACACTGACCATAAAAGTATTTGGAAGGCTCTCTCAATAGTGAGGAAAATACATGTTAAATATGAAACGCTTTCTCATTTAGCTGCATATGCACATCAGCAGAGTTGTAAATTTGTTCTAAATTTCTCTCTAGTTGTAAAATCATAGAATCCTTGATTTTCCCCAGGAGAGGTGCATGTGTGAAACTACATCTACCATAAAAAGGAGTTTGTAGAATTTCTGTTCTCTGTCTGCTGCCAAATAATCTTTTAAGGTTTCAAATGTTAGAGTTTGGGGTTTTTATTTTAGGGGATCAATTTACTTTTTTTTTTTCAGGGCAGCTGTTTTTATGCAAACTGCTATATGCCCCTGTATGTCTGTAATACTAGGTGCTGTAACGTAATTACTAATCTTGCTTTGTTTGTGAACTTTCACTTATATAGTAGGAGGTTGGGAGATACCAACTTTAGGAATCTGTAGCATTTGTTCTGCTGGTGATGGTATGATGGTACCATGGTTGGAGGTATTACATGGTTGACCAATGGGTATTATCTTCCAGATGACGTTACATTGTGTGAATGTAGTACAGATTCTGTTTGTTAGTAGATAAGGAACATTTTAATAGTGGGAATCAATTGTACAACATTGCTGCTGTTCATTTCTCAGAAAGTACTCTTACCAGATGAATAATTTGGTAAACTCCACTTTGGGGTTTGGTTGGGTTTTTTTGCTTGCAGATTTTAAGGTTATGTAACGTAGAAATTTTTTAAGTGAGCCACTGCTCTTATACTGCTCATGTGCATTGAAAATGGACTTGAATTGAAAGCAGGGGTAGAATTTCAGCTTTTATAGCAGTTGAAGAATAAGCAGAACCCTTAGGAGCTGTGACTTTGTTTTCAGGTTGTTTAGTATGTTCTGAGGGCTGAGGTACCACAGATGTAAGTTGCAGGATTTCTTCAGGTTGTTGGTTTATGCTGCAGTCCATGTGTGAACACCAGGATTCGGTGACCATATTTTAATCCTTGAGGAATATGAGCAAATTCACAGGAACAGTAGAGTACTAATAGCAAGAGAGCTATTAGATTTTTTTACAGGTATGGGATTTTCTTATATTTAACGTTAATGAGGTTTCAAACAAATAAAGCTGTTGCTTCTGATTTTCTGAGCCTAAGAGAATGTTATTCAGGTGTGCTCTGAGAAACTGATTACACGATTTAATGTATGGGAGCCAGGTAGTACTAAATTCAGCTATTGTAAACAATGGCAACAGTTTCATAGTGAAATCAGCGAGCACCATGTTGATTTATGTTAAAGCATAGGACCCTGATGTTAAATTGTAATACCTAGTTTAAACACCTAAATTTGAGCTGTGGCTTCAATTCTGTAATTGAACTGCATGCTTACTTTAATGACTACTAATAATTCTTGTACATTTAGGTTTTGATTAATCTGAAAACAGTACTAAAAGGCTTACATAATTTTAACATTGTGAAAGTTCCGTATCTCTAAAATATATTTTGAGTTGTATTTCTTTGTTGATGTTGGCATTTTCTCATTAATACATGCTGTCAGAGAATTTCCCAGACGAAATAAAAGGAACAAGTATGAGTCTAGTACTACAGCGGCTTTTACCACAGTCCAACAGAGCTATTTCAATATCCAAAACCAAGCCATACCCATTTGGTTTTTTTCCATTGGGTTATTTTCTGCTGAGTTACTGGCGTTGAAACACCCTAGGAAATGAGGAAAGGGCTGGAATCAGTAGAAAGAGGCGGGAGTGGAACATGTAACTATACAGGAGCTGCCAGTAGTTTGATTTAGGCTGCCATGGATTGGAATCCTAATTTATATAGTGCAGTCCACTAGGGTTTATGTAGAACACAGATTTTTTTGATGCTGACTGCAAAACTTTACAAGTTGGGGTAGACTATGCTTTTGAAGAATACATATTTAATCTTATATTGCTGCAGAGAGTAGATGAACTAAACTGTTACAGTTTATGAATAAGAAAAAAGATCTGGTTACAACTGATGTATCTTTGACAAAGTGTATTATCATTTTAGATTTGTAAGAAATCTTTCACTCGAAGACCTCACTTAGAAGAGCATATGATCCTTCACTCTCAGGACAAGCCCTTTAAGTGTACCTACTGTGAAGAGCACTTTAAATCCCGATTTGCAAGACTGAAACATCAAGAAAAATTCCATCTCGGTATAGAAACCTCCTTCTGACATGTAAACAATAGATTTAAAGTAAAACCTTCCTCCACCATTGTATGTCCTGATCAGTCTGGTTTCCATCCCACCACCTTTTTCTGTTCTGTCTTTTCCAGTTTTGGGGGGTGTGGTTTGGGGATTTTTTGTGGGTTTTTTACTTTTCTGTTCAGCTCTCTTTTTGAGGCATTGTATTGTACCATTGGGGTGGGAGGGGGAGGGGAAGAAGAATTAAGGCTAGTTTTGTTTTAAAACTTTTACATTAAATTGGTTCTCAGCTATGGAGTCAGATTCTTTCTGAAGTTTTCCAAAAACTTTTTTCTTTCCTCCTGAAGTGTTCCAAAGACTTTATTGCTACTAATTATTTCTGCCAGGTAGGAACTAGATTGGTGATATAATGGGAATTTGGTTTTTCAAACAGTCTTAAGTGGGCTTAATTACTTTTGACTATTAATTCTAAATTTTTGCTTTGCGATCATGAAACTTTCCAAAATATCAGAAGGTTTACTGTCTAATTCAAGTATGCTGACTGTACTAAACATTAATAATTTGTTAGACAAAACTTCTGCCTTGTAAATTGATCATGGTTTTCACAAGTAACCAGTCTGTGCATCTTGTTTGGTTTAACTGACAGTGAGTAATACTGTTTGTGTCTGTCTCCTTATAGGGCCTTTTCCTTGTGATATTTGTGGCCGCCAGTTTAATGATACAGGAAATCTGAAACGCCATATAGAATGTACTCATGGAGGAAAGAGAAAATGGACATGTTTCATCTGTGGAAAATCTGTTAGGGAACGGTAAGGAGTTGCGTGACTACTTGAACTTCTGCAGAACAGAAACTATTTAGTTTGCTTTGTTTGATTCTGAATATGCTTTAGCTTTGAGTTTTTGACATAAATAAGACAATTTCAGAGGGCTAGTGTATTAAAAGGTAGGTCAGAGCCACAGGGAGCATGTGATTTTTCTGATGACCTCTAAAACTAAGGGTGACAAGTGTAGGTAATTAGTTATGAGGTGGAACTATATTAAGAAAGTCTTACCTCTAATTCACTTCACTTAGGGTTCCTGTGTTGTGCAAGAACATCTTGCAGTTATTTGGGAAAGAGTTTTCTGCCACAGATATTTTGGTAAATATACTGATGAGGACAGAAAGATGAGGAACACTGGTGAGAATGACTAAGAAGAAATCGGACTTCTACGAATTCCATGGAAGATGGAATAATACTGTATGACCTTTGCTGCTGCTTCTCTAAATGGAGGAAAAAAATGTTAATTTAGCACTTGAAAAGTGGAAGCTCTAAAAGGTGGCTCATAAATTCTATTATATAGAAAAAGAGCATAGAAAAGCTGCAGAAAGAAGATTCCCTCCCCCCAACATTTCTATTCTATACATATGAGGGGAAAAATTGTAATATTTTAATGGTTGTTAACATGGCTTCAGTGCAAGTGCCTTGCACAACTCTATAATGGAGATCTTTTAAGTTTTCCAAGTGGTGATTTATGTTTAGGTTCTGAAACAATAAGCCTTTTTTTTTTTTTAAATTTTTTTTTTTTTTTTTTATTTTGACAGAATACAGCTTCATCTCAATAACTGCAGCTAAGATTCTAGTTATATTCTATTTGGGAAATATGAAAAGATCTGAGTTTGTGTACTGCAGTATGTTTTCTTGATTTTTATTTTTTTTTTTGCAATGACTAGCAAAGACCCCTGGAAGCATTGTAAGAGGAAGATTTGTCCCTAATGGGTTTTGTTGGTGTTGTGTATTTTCCAGTAGTTTGGTCAATAGACTATGCATATGTTAAAAGAAAATGCACTAATACAATAGTAAACAAACAAGCTGTGAAGCGCAGGTAGTCTTTCAACTCTATAAAGCTCACTTTGAACTGCAAGAATTTCTGTTCAGAAAAAGTCAGTATGTTTATACACTTTGAGTTTAATTTGCATTATGTAAGGCAGTTAAATATTTAAATGTTGCCCTCATTACATTTTTTTAATGTAAAGCATAAAAATATCTTTGAAAAGAATATTTATAATAAGTACTGGAAGGAGATCAAAGAATTTTTTCTTTTCTTTGGTTCACACACTTACCAGCTGTGTATGCAGTAAATTTTATTGTCTGATTCCTTTGCTTGAGAGGAATTTTCACTGTCATGCACTTTTTTTTTACATTGGAAAGGTGAAAGTAAAAGTAGACTTGCATATGTAGATATATATATGTGTGTATAAATATATATGTATTTAAATAAGCTCTGTGCTGAGATAAATTAGCGTCTATGATCTAGATTTCCTTCAAGTCTAACTTTAAAGCTCTGGCTTTATACATATAATAACAAGGTTAAGTTATTAGGTAGAAAATGGTGTCAAAATCGATGTTTTCTTTAATGTATGTTGTCCAAATATTTGCTGGGACAATGTTTTGCTGCTTTGCTTATATTGTGTCTAGACCCAGCTGGTTCAGTAAATAGTAGATAGGTTGTCATACTGCCTTTGAATGTATGCATATGCCTGTGTATATGGATAAATTGATGCAGTTATTTGGATATACTGCGGTCCCTCAGTGTTAAAGAAATTGAGAAATTGATAGTCTGTTTCACTTAAAGTGGCAGTGACATTGCTTAAAATTAAATTTTACTGCCTTTGTTAAACAGAACAACTTTGAAAGAACATCTGAGAATCCACAGTGGAGAGAAGCCTCATCTTTGCAGTATTTGTGGGCAGAGTTTTCGTCATGGAAGCTCTTACAGGTACAGGTTTTTATTAAATAAGCTGCTAAACTGTCTCCCTTATTTGATGATATATATGCATTCATGTTACCAACACAGTTCTTTGTAACGTATAAGTTTTGATTTATTCCAACTCTAAGAGCATTAGTAAATGCTTTAAACATGCTTAAAGATTGAAAATATTTTAATAGCCTATGAGAAGTCATTTAATTTTTAATGCAAGACATTAGTAGTTTAAACATAGACAGAATCCTATACAAATCTTGTACCAAAGTTGGCTTGCACATCTAAAAGTTTTGCATCTTTGTTATCCAAAGAGAAAGTAAGTGGAGGACTAAAATATCCTGCTAAATTAATGTCAGATATGAGAGTTTAGCTCTCTTCTCTCTTGCTTTCTAGGAGCAGTTTAAGCAAACCTCACCTGAAAGTTACTTCCTGATACTTGTGTGAAGCAATTAAAGACTGTGTTTTCTGGTATTTTGCATTGAGTTAGCACTACAGATTATGTTAACCAAAATGCATGTTATGGTTATATTTATGACTATAAATATACAGGCTTCATCTAAGAGTCCACCATGATGACAAGAGATACGAATGTGAAGAATGTGGGAAAACATTTATTCGGCATGATCATCTGACAAAACACAAAAAAATACACTCAGGTAGGCATTTTATTTGAAAATTGGCTTTGAAATTACTATTTTGAAATAAGATAAAATAAAATACTAATTATGGATTTTTTTTCAGTACATGCAATGTTTTAGACCTGATAAAAGTTCCTCTCGCTATTTTTAAGGTCTACTAAAGTAGGGTTAATCTTGCATGTTTCCAAGTTTTAAAAGCCAAGTGCTTCCTCCATGTTAACATAGAAAGCCAAGGGACAGTCAAAAACATGTAACAGTGAATTGCTTTAAAAATAATAATTTAAAAAAGCAAAAGTGAAAAAGGAGGATTTTTTAATGAGTTTAGATTTCTTTTTTTTAATAGCAATTGTGTGAAACATTATTACCACAACACAGAAGAAGCTGTCACAGTCTCTGTCAAAGTTTGTGCACTGATCACTTTAATGTAATAACATCAAAGAGATGTTTCTGAAGTCTCTGCTACAGGGAAGAGGGGAGGCATGAAGGTGGTGGGAGTCAACCCTGAGAACAGCCAGATGGAGATGATCAGGAGGAAGAAAAGAAATCTTTCTGTTGCACTGAGAGCGGGAAGTTTATCAAATGTTAGGAGAAGCAAAGATTCACTAGGGACTTTTTCAGAACAGGATCCAAAGGGAACGTGGCCTTCTAGGAGGCAAAATACTTTCTAGGCAGCAGGAAAATATGAAAGTGATCAGAGTCTAAACTTCCTGAGCCTTTATTTTGAAGGACAGCTTCTTTTTTGGTGTTTAAAATCATAATGTCTGCTATAAAATAAAGAAATCTTTGAAAACTCAAGTACAAAAAAAAAAAATCCTCTTTTCTACTCTATTTGCTTTTCCCCCCTCTAGAAAGTTACATTCTTTGACTGTCCACACTCCTCCTACTTAAATGAGAAGAAATACTCTGCCACTTTGTGGAAGATCTCAAGATGACTAAAAAGAATCAAGATACTTTTAGACATCAGCATAAAAGAAAAAGGTAACTATGTAAATCAGGATAATTAAAAAGATAAATACTGTGATGTAATTTTAAGCTGAAAATAATTGGTATGTTTAAATAAGCTTCTCCTTTAGAGTCCCTGAATTACTGAAGATCTCACATTTTGGGTCATAATGAAGAGAGTAGATTCCTAGTCATTCACTTGTACTCTCATGCGGTGGGTGTTTGGGGAAGTGCCCCTTAACTCACAAACATGAATTTCTTTATAGAAATGACAGTCAGTCAGTAATAGTCATATATAGTAAGTGGTAAAAATCCTTCCTCTGATAGAACCAACCTACTTCCTGAATTTTGTTCTTTGATAACAGAGAATCCTTCTCTGAATAAGGTATGGAAGAGCTTGATTGGTGGACTTTGTGAACATGGATCTACTGTATGTCTTAAAATTACAGTTCTTAGACATTTAGTAAGTTCCAGAAGTTTTAACCAAAATGTATTTAATTTTGCCCTTGTAGGTGAAAAAGCTCATCAGTGTGAGGAATGTGGAAAATGCTTTGGCCGTAGAGATCACCTTACTGTTCATTATAAAAGTGTTCATCTAGGAGAAAAAGTTTGGCAGAAGTAAGTGTGGGGTTTTTATAACTGCGTAAATACTTCTGTACTGTAACTGATTTTGTTTGGACTTGCATGTTTGTGCAGAATTCTAGTAGTCTGTGTGTTTGTTGTGCCTGTTACCTTAGTCTTGATAGAGATATTATTATGGCTTGGAGTGGTTATCAGAAAATTGCCTTTGCAATTTAAGCAAGATGTTTTCTTTGTAGCATAATTAAGTAAATAAAATAAAAACATGAAAAAGGATCAAATTTTAATCTGCCAATTAGTTGTCTCAATGTTGTTCTAAATTGATGGTTTGCTGTAATATTGTTATTGCAGACTAGTTAAGACTGAATTATTGGACATCATTTAAGCATTATGAGAACTATCCCATGCTTCTATTTTAGAAGCTGGTAGCAGATTAGTGGCTCTGAAAGTAGGTAAAAACTTTGAAACCCTAATTATGTCTATAAATTGAGAATGCAATAGGGTTTTTAAATTCTTGAACTCCAAAAATAAGCCTTTCAGAGATTTTCAGATAAACTGAGACCTGGTTGTTTTTCAAATGATGTGTTTTAACTGCTTGTATTCATTAGCATTGTGTTAGAAGACATTATAGACGTCTGTGTTGAAAATACAGTACATTATCTGCTTATTCTCTTTGTTTCTTCTTGGTAGCCAGTAGCCTAAACCATTCCTAGTACTATTTATGGCATATTCTGCCAAAGTGAAAGCCTCTTGTGGATGTTGGGCCAAACCTGTTACTTAAGGGTATTTTAGGGGTCAGAAAAGAAGTTGTAGTGGCTTTTGCTTTTTGAATACTAAATGCCAATCTCAGCAGAGAATAAGCTTGAATATCGAAAAGCATCTTAATTGACCTTATTGATATGGAGATGCCAGGAAATATGAACATATGTGAGGAAATTTGGAAACTTTGATATTCAGCTATTTTGCACTTAAAGATTTCAGAAAGGACTGTACACATAGCTTTATTATTAGTCGGTTTTAAAAAAAAGAAAAAAGTATCTAACATGAATGTCTTTTCTTCTTTGAAGATATAAAGCAACATTTCACCAGTGTGAAGTCTGTAAGAAAGTTTTTAAAGGGAAATCAAGTTTGGAAATGCATTTTAGGACACATTCAGGTAAAAATAAAATAAACCCCAACAAAACCACAAAACATGTAGGAATGTATTTTTATGCATCAATATTGGCGGAATTATTTAATTCATTATGGTCATTGAGCATTCAGGTTAAGTGTAGCAGGAAGCAGCAAGACTTTTTATTCTTTCTCATATGTTGGTCATTCTTTAATAGATCAGTTGAAATATTGATAATCCTCAACACAGGTTTGTGGTATGCTCTCTACACCTTTTCCTTTAGGTTACTGGTATATTCTTGCCAAAGCTACCTAGACCAAGTCATTTTTGTGGTCCAGAGAATACTAAATTTCAAGTGGTGATCTAAACAAGGATTTGAAATCCCTTTGGAAAGATTTATGTTCTTATATGTTTGACTTGGTTTTTCCTGCCTTATGTTTAGGGAAATCACTGTCCTTTCGAAATGTGTAGAAGTACAAATTGAGCTCGCTTAATGCCAGTATCATAACAGTATTTATTTGGTTTATATTCTGAATGTCTGTGTGTGTACCTGACAGAAATCCCAAGTATTGAGAGAATTGTATGTCAGGAGAAGAGTATGCTAATGTAACTTCTAAACAAACTTCTAATGGCTCCCTTGATTCCAAAATTGATGCTAAACATATGCTCTTTGTTTTCAGTAAAATTATTTTATACTAGGTCTCTACGCCATAATCCATGTATGTGTTTGCATGTTTATGTGCGACAGACATGGTGTTATTCAGAATAACTAATTCTTCTCTGCCTTTACAGGCGAGAAACCCTACAAATGTCAAATCTGTAATCAGTCTTTTAGAATTAAGAAGACATTAACAAAACACATGGTTATTCATTCAGATGCTCGACCTTTTAATTGCCAACACTGTAATGCAACATTTAAACGAAAAGACAAGCTGAAGTATCATATTGATCATGTTCATGGATCAAAGGCTGCAGAAGAGGCATTGACATCTTCTTCAGAGGAAAAGCTAGTCTCCTTACCAGTGCAGTACACCTCTGATGACAAAGTTTACCAAACTGAGGCTAAAGAGTATGTGGAACAGTCCAAAGCGTATCAGTCAGAAGCCAAAACTTTGCTACAGAATGTATCTACAGAAGTATGTGTGCCTGTGACTCTGGTACCAGTTCAGATGCCTGATCCACAAGCTGATCTAGTACAGCACACTACGCAGTCACATGGCATTCTTCCTCCACAACCTGAGCAGACAGATTATCAACGAGCAACAGATCTGTCATTTCTAGAGAAATACACTCTTACTCCACAACCTGCAAATATTGTTCATCCTGTAAGGCCTGAGCAAATGTTGGATCCTAGAGACCAGTCATATCTTGGAACTTTACTGGGGCTAGATACAGCTCCTACTGTACAGAATATTTCAAACAATGAACATTCGTGATCAGACCATAACATTCCACCTAATTCACTAAGCCATTAGCCAACAGAAGGCTGATATGGCAATTAAGATTTATATTTTATATTTTATTTGGACTCATGAGTCTTCTGCATAGTTTTGGAAAAACAGGTTTGTTTACATAATATTTGAACATTTAGGCACATTTTGATGCATTCTGAAAGAGTGTTTCTTGTGATTTTAAGAGTTTTTAAAAATTATATAGATGGTCTTTTAAAAATTATGCTCTGAAATATCTTTTAAGGATAGTGGCTGAAAAATGTAATTACATATCTGGCTATTAATTTTTTTAAAAAAAAATTGTTTGCCTTTCTGCATCTCGCTTTGAATTGATGTTTTAAGTGTAATTATTCTGGAAGAATAAGGACTATATCAAATTCAATAAAGTTGTAAGGGCAGGCAGGGATATAAAACACAAACTTTGATTTATGTTTCACATAGAAATTAAAATATAATTTTACTTGAACCCTCAGGCATTTTTTGAGGGTTTTAAAGTCTACTGAACTCTGGAGCCTAGCCAATGGACACAAGAACTAGATTTTTCTGAAATATCTGATTCAGATATTTTATGAAGACACTGAACGGGGTGTTTGGTGATGCCCCTGAGTATAATTAGGCTGCCTAAATTTGGCCCCTTAATTCTTCGTTGATCTCTAATACTGAATTATGTGGAAATATCTAGACAATTATATTGTCTAATTTTCTACAATTAGTCATATATAATTTTAATATGCGTTTTTTCTTGCTTTTTCAATCTTGTTTGTCTTTTGAAGTGTGCCCCACACTCTAACTTTGAAAGAAATGGGAGTATTTGGAAGGTCATTTTAGTCTATGAACAGTCATAAAGGATTGGCATAGTTTATTCTTGTTAGAGCGTAAATTATACCAGGGTCCCACATTAGCATGGCCATTTTCAGGGTATCTGTGATAGAGAAGAAAATTAAAGGCTGTTATTTCCAGAACAGTTCTCAACTTCTATTTAAAAAAAAAGAAATAATCAGTGATTACAAATATCTTGTGAGTTGCTAATGAAATTGTTTTGTTTCTCACTTTCTTGTTCTGTGTTTATAAAACAAAGTTAAGCTCTTGAGAGTATTTTATGTCTTTAATTATCTTTAGCTTTTTCTTTACTAGACATAAGGGTTTTTTCCAAAAGAACCATTTTGAACTACAAATCTAGTGTAATTCACCGTGAAATCCAGTATAATTTTAACCTCATCAAGCTTTCTATTTTAAGCCTACTTCAAAAATAGTTATTCTGTGTTTGGTGAATATTATGCCAAAGAAAGTATCTGAAGTAATTTTATAATCTTCATTGTTCCTCACAAGAACTACATATCAAGGCAAATTTTTCCTCAGTTTTCCTTATTTTTAAATTATTGTCTTAAAGAAACTTTAAACTGGGAAACTGGATGTATGTTGTATTATTGTATCTGTTAAATTTATCCAATGACCTGAGCACAAGTGATCTGTGGTGAAAAGCTTTTTTTATCATCGCAGTTCTATAAATTCTTCAGTGGCATGGATCATTTTAAATCCTATTCAAATACTTTGGTGTTAGAGTCTGTTAATCCCCATCGACTTCAGTGTTGAGCAGTTTGCAGCAGAGGGGACAGAGCTGCCTGAATGTTCATATCTTGAAGCTTGTACCCTAATGGATTCTTAACTTAAACACACCAAAGATTTCTGTTAGCTGTTAAATAGTGGCAGAGTTATAGAATTTTAAGCGTTATCAATATTTAAATAGGACTTAGCCAAAGAAGCACAATAGAAGTCCTAAACTTTAAAAGTTCAGTTTCTAAAACAGGACTACATATGTTTAACTGTTCTATGTTTGTATCTCTAAAGTAAAATTTAGAGCTGTGCTCTGGGAATGTTCAGACTGACATGCTGTAAATATGTCTGGTAAGAAGCTGAATGCTAGCAAATACAGAGCAATAACGAGGCCATTGAATGCCACCTTCTGAAAGGACACTATCAAGTACTACCCTTCCTGCTTTCTAACTCCGCCTTCATCTCCTTTCACAATAAAACTGTTTCTGTCTTCTTCACACTCCGTGGCTTGAAAACTGCTGTTTTATGGGTAGTTTTCAAGTCAGCATGCATGTATCATGTTCATACTACCGCATGCGGATATGATTTCCAGCATTTGTAATTGTACTGTTAAAAATAACCCGACATCAGTGGTGTCAGTGCAGTTCTCAGACTAAAAAGCCTAACTCTGCTATTTTTTGTCTTTTCTGTCCTACAGTAGAAAGAAAAATGCTGTAGGTTTTTGACAAAACAGTGGCTTAAAAGTAGTTGGTAACTATTTTTTTCTTTTAAAATCCAGTCTGTTTGGAAGGCACTCTAGTAAAATACTAAAATGGAATTTGGAGCATATTTACTTGATAATGTCCTTTTTAAAATTCTTTCATGATTGTGCCTTTTATATATATTCTGAATAATGGCTTTTTCTGTAGTTCAGTTGGTTATTCAGAAAACACTAAGGTCAATATCTTCCAAAGGGCTTCATGTTTTTGGGTGCCCAACAAGAAACAGACTATAAAAGGACTCGTTTTTCAGAAAAACGAGCACTTTGCTGTTTGGGTGACCAGAATTACTAGTCATTCCTGGAAAAAATTACCTACTAGTTCTTTGGCATTCTTTTGTTTGCGGATAACTCTACTAGTTAGTGTTTTTACCTGCTGGTCAGGCTGGATCATTGCCAGTTGACAGTGAAAGAAAATAGGAAAGCTTATGTGCTAGATACATAGTTTTTATTTTTTTAATATCGTGAGCTATAATTCTCACAGCTTTACATCTATTTTAAAATTCATATCTGAGCAAAGTAAATTTTCGTGGACTGGTACTTCGTTTGGTAGGTGGAAGTAGCTGATCTCTGCTCGATGGGGGACAGCTCCTTTTTAAGAGGAGTGGAGTTGAAGGGCAGAGATCTGCGCCTTGCATCTGCATGGGTCAAAACTCCTTGGGCATCTGGTGCCTCCATTTCAATGTGTGTATGTACTCATCCAAGAGTGCATGTCCCATCGATCTGGAGGGTGCTTTTACAATAAAGGCTATGTTGATCTGGCAGTTGTTGACTTGGTTGACCGTTTGTTGCCAAAGAAGGAAGAAGCAGGTCTCTCTCAAAAATATCTCTAAAGAATAATCAGTGGCACATTGGAAAAAGTTGGTCTCTTCCACATGCTGACCTTTGGGGAGAAGGGTGGAGTCCGTGTTGGTACTCTAAACTGCTACGTGGTTCTGAGAACTTACTGCACTTGTTCTGTTTAAACACTGAATTGTGTATTTTTTTGCTGAACTAATTTCTGGTTGTTGACTGGGTTACTGCCTTTAATTCTTTAAGTGGATGTAATGTTCGGTTTATTTATTTATATTGGAATTTCCTCTGTGAGCACTGACACTTTTCCTATAGAGGTATGGCTCTCATGCGTTCTTTTTATGCCGAACATCAGTAATTGTAATGGTGGTGTATCTTCTGTAAGGCTGTGGTTTGCTTAAAAATATAGTGCTAATTTAGTCTGGATTATAATTCAGGTAGTTATTTTTAAAGATGGGTCATGTCACAGGACAATGACAAAAGATTTATTTGGTGTCATCAAAGAGCTAAGCTTATTTCCCTAATAACAAATGTGAAGGAGCATCCACCCCTCTGAAGAATGCTTCAAAGGAATCACCCCGTAACGTGCTTGATCGAACGTGATGTATGTTATGGAGTGCTAAGGAGTAAATGACCCTCAAGTTTTTAAACTTAAAGTAATTTCTGTGTAGAAGTTCATGAGTGTAGAATTATGAATGAATTCTGAGAAGGCTGTTGTAAATGAATAGGTGTTTTCCCTGAAAACAATGAAAAAGATGAGAATTTTTTCTAGATTGAGCATACATGCATAATTGACCTGGCTTGCATGTTCTCCGTACGACTGAAGCTTAAGGGAAATAGAGTGCATTTATCTGTAGGTCCTTGTGACTACTGTCACATGTGATCTTTTTTTACAATATTCGGTTGGATTTGGTTGGATCATGGTATGCGTTGAAGAATGACACTGGCAGAATATAATGCAGGGCAGTCACTTTGCTTAAGCCTGTAAGGATCTTTTTCATGGTTCGTAAGAAATGTTTTGGTTTAAAAGGACTTGATGGATTAAAGGTGACAATGGCAAAATTTTTTTAATCCCCCATAACCATTTTGATCATGTTTAAATGTTGGTCCTTTTATATGAAAGAATAAGGTGAAATAAACTCAGTATTTTGTCACTGGTATATGAGATAATGTGTTTTAAATGTGATCTGCATAGGTTGATACAGTAGATGGAAGTCTTTAAGTAAAGTTGTCTTTTTAGAGGAAATTCTTTGCTGTAAGGAAAAGTTAGGAAGTGTACTGTAAACGTAGAAGTACTCAGTCCTATGTGTAATTTCGTTTGTTATGGAAGAGTAAAGTTCTTTTGTCTTAACATTGCTTGCTTCACAGGATTTCTTGCAGGGGTGCTTGCGCTAAGTTTTGACTTGTGTCCTTTTTTTTTTTTTTTTTTTAAAACAGCATGGAAACACTATTCTGTATGTCTTTCAGTTTTAAAGCTCATGAAAGATAAACAGACGAGGCAAAGTTTTTCATCAAATTTGTGTGCGTCTCATTCTATCTTAAAATATTTTGTAAATTAAATTTATTTAGAAAAATATTTTGTGTCGCTGGATTTTTATTTTTTTTTTAATACGAGTAGCTTTTTAGCGTGAAAAGTGTGCTAAATCCTTGTTTGTTTGTTTGTTTTTAATTTTGAAGCGTCGCTCAAGCTATCAAACGCTAAGCCTAAGGCCATCTCCCGTTACCCGCTCCGCGCCGGACACTTGGAAGCCTCACGCACGCTGGGCGGAGGGGGCCGGGGCC
>BOSO01007776.1:28163-64606 GCA_018403395.1 Gorsachius goisagi
GGGCCGGGGCCGGGGCCGGGGCCGGGGCCGGGGCCGGCCCTTCCTGCCGCCGCTGGGGGGCGCCTCCCAGGTGCCCCGGGGAGGTCGGGCCGTTTAAATAAAACGCCCAGCGCTAATTGGGGGAGAAGCCCGGGGGCGGGGCGGTCCCGCGCGGCGATTGGCGGGGGCGCCGGGTTTGAACGGGCGGGCGGAGGCGCGGCGGTTGGCGGAGCGCTGGCTGTGTGGAGAGCCGGAGCCGGTCCCGGTCCCGCTCCGGGGTTCTGCCCCGGGCATGGCCGCGGATCCCTTCGCCGGAGCGGCGGTGTGGGAGCTGAGCTCTGCCGCCAACCCCGGGCGGCGGCGCTGGGCCGCGCGGGGGCGGGAGGAGGACGCGGAGGAAGCCCCCGCCGTGCTAGTCCTGAGCCACTTCTGCCGGCCGCCCTTCCTCGCTTTCGGCAGCCTGCGTGTCGGCGCCTCCCGCACGCGCCTCCTGGGCATCGACAACCCCAACGCGGAGGACGCCGAGGTGGTCGTCGACCGCTTCCCGGCTTCTGCCAGGGGCTTCAGCATTGAGCACCGCCGTTTCGCTGTCCAGGTACCGGGCGGGGGCGGGTGGGGGTCTGCGAGTGCGCAACGCACCGGGGGGGGCCGAGTCGTGCCCTGCGGGCGGGGGCGCTGGGCGGTTCCAAGGGCGAAGGAGGGGGCCGGGCAGCTCCCCGCCGGAGCCGCTGGCTCTTGGGCGGCCGAGGAAGCCCGTTCTGCCGGCGTGAGGAGCGTTACCGGTTCGCAGCGTAATCCTCCCACGGGAGAAGTCACGCCTCACCCGGCCGCCTAGCACTACGTTTTTCAGTAGCCGGAACCCCGAAAGCTGCACCCCCGCTGCGGGTGGCGGTTGCAGGTGCTGCGCTCGTGTCTCGCGGTTGGCGGTAAAGGGGAAGAGCTGGAGCTTCAGGCGGCGGGGTTAGACCGCTCGGGGCCTGGCGGCCGTCACAGGCTACGAAGGCAGTAAATCCTGGCTCAACAACGGGTTTTTAGCAGTAAGGTGAAAAAAAAAAAAAATTGTTTTCTGGGAATGTGGTTTTAAAGACAGAGACAGAAGAATAACAGGTGTTTATAAAGTGACCTCTCAAAAGTCTGTTTAGGAAAAAGGCTGAGGGAGCTGCTTGTGAAGACGATACTAATCCACTGTTCTGCATGTTAATTAATAATACAATAGAGAGCAAAGCAGGCTTAATCTAGGAATAAATCTTCACAATTCCCAAGGAAATACTAACTACGGTTAATCCAATCAATGCTGATTTTTAAAAGGATGGTTTAGGCAAACGGGTATCTATGGTCACCTAGAATCTCCAGTCTTTGTGAGAGAGGAGGAGGAAACTCTCTGGAGATCTCTTGTAACAGTGTGCTTATAAAAACCAGCTGGACTCTCACTGTGAAGTATTTGAATAGCAGCTTCCTACAGTAATTAGCGAATGCTAAATGTTGTTGACCAGCTTTACTGTATAAGCACATATTAAATTAGTTTGTGTGTTTGCGTTAAATGCATCTGCCTGAGGAGGTGGAACTCCTAACTCAAATGCTCAAGAGATTAGTTATTTTCACACTCTCTCTTCTTTTGGTCTGTTAGTATTGATATCAGCAGAGCACCAAAATGATTCAGTAGAGGTGACTGTGCATGAAGAATCTTTACATAGATCATGCATAGCTCCATGACTTCTGTGTTTATTGGCAGTGTCTTCGTTGTTATTCCATGAACTTGTGTGTCAAATCGCATGTTTGCAGGTCTTTGGCTAAAAAAGTTGATACTTGTATTTTAGATCAGGTAAGGTCCTGAAGATTAACCTCTGATTGTTAGTCCAAATATAATTATCTCAAAATTACTTTAGAGGACTTATTTGGTTAATATGTGTGAAAATTATGTCATTTCTTCTATGTACCTTTATTCAGATCTTGTCCTTTCTGTTATGTGTTATATTTATAAGTGTTCTTGCTTGCTTTCCCTTACAGTTTCATTAAGAGGTATATGCCCTTTTAGTAAGACAACATTTTTGATAGAGGTTGCTTAAATTTACCTGTCAGAGGGGAAAATCAACATTTAAATGTTTAACAATTGCTTATCATTTTGTGTTGTCGGAATATATGTTACTTCTGTATACTGTTTCTCATTTTATTTAATTAGTCTATCTTTGACATTGCATAAGTGTACCTAAGTGCTAGATGTTGAATATTTCTTTTTCTTGAATAGTCAGGACAAAGAATCTTTGTTTCTGTAACATGGACACCATTAGAAGAAGGAAAAGTCCGAGAACTGGTAACTTTTGTTGTTAATGACATTGTAAAGCATCAAGCTGTGCTCCTGGGTGTGGCTGAGCAGCCTCCAAGGAAAAAGGTGTGTGTTTATGATGTGTCTTAATTTATTACTTTGGCACAGCTGACACAGATATTAGTTTTATTAGTAGAAAATTCAATAAAGGAGGATTAAAAATTGATAAAAGGTTATGTCTGTGGGAATGCTCATTGTCCTCAAAATTTTTCATCTGGGTTGGAAAGTAGGTATTGGTGTATTACATAAGAATAAAACTAAAACATGCCCAAAAAAGCCGTTTTCAAGCCTTGAAATAACTTATGGTGAATTTTGGACTAGGTGTTCTTCTTATAGTATTGTTAGACTTTGAATGAATATGCTAGTAATGTTTGCTTTTGCACATAAAAGTATGTGAAAGTCAACATACTAACTTTTATTTATGGTTCTTTTTCAGAAGAGTCTTTGGGATACTATAAAAAAGAAAAACTCGTCAGAACCATCTGTTTCAATAACAGTTAAAAAAATTAATTTAAAAGTTAAAAATGTTAATAAAACCTTTCAAGTTTCCCAGAAGGTGGATAGAATTAGAAGCCCACTTCAGCCATGTGAAAATCAGAACACAGTGCAAAATAGTATGTCCCCAGGAAATGACTCTCTTCTTGGCTCAGAAAATAAATTGCTTATATCTCCTATTGCACCAGTGCTAGAAGAACATCACAATACTGTTTGTACACCACTTGCAATGAGAAGATCTACAACGTTCTCAGATATTGCTGCCACTGTAAATCAGGAGTTGCTGCTTGAAATAGACAGCTGTAATGTCAAGAAATTTGTTGATGAGCACAATGAATTAAAATCTGAAAGTGCATGCAGTTCTACTGGAGTAGCACAACTGCCAATTTCACACAATGAAGTAATTCTTAACTGTACACTCTCACCAGTTTGCACTCCAGAACACTCAGCATCTGTGCCTGTTTTAAGTACGAGGAGGATTTTAAGTCCAGATTCTTTTGTAAATGACAGTTATCAAGTGGAAATAGATATTCTAGAGCAGCCTGTTCCAATTCTGTCACCTGATCAATTTGTGAAAGACAGCTTGTCAGATAAGCAACAGACTCCCAAACTTGAGACAGCTTTAATATCGCCTGCTACAGAGAGTTACATTGTGAAGAAATCGCTACCCTCAAAATGGAAAAGAAATGGAGACATAGAGACAAAGCCACGTGTTCATATGGAACATAAGTTAAATGAAGTCTTAGAGGTGCATAATGTAGAATCACAGGTACTTCATTATGACAAACCCAAAGAAAATCACTTCAGTTTTCCTTCTACAGAGGAACTTCAGACTTGCAATTCTTCTCGGAGAGACCAACCAAAAAAGCATCCAGTTTGTTCTGCCACTGTCATCAAAAATAAGCCTGAAGCTGCTGAAGGAAAAAGAATGGAAATTCTCCAGCCAAAATCTAAAAAATGCCTTAATAAAGCAATAATGGATTGTGCTGATGTGGTGCCTGTATGTACAAAAGCAGAAATATCTAAGTACCTTCCAGTTATAGGTCCCATTTCAGCTGAAAATAAGTGTCACAATGACAAAGTAAATTCATCTCCTACTGGATCAACTTGTTTGGGTCGTAAGAGGAAAAGTGAAATATATGTAGAAAATAGCAGAGTTACAGCTCCAGTGTATGTGGAAGAAGTGGAAAGAAAAAGAACTCTTACGTCTAGTGTGGACGATAAAACGTGTACTACTATGAGACCATCAGCCTTCAAACCTGCAAACCGACAAAGAGTAGGGCAGAGAAAGAAAGCTGGTGAGCAGTATTTCCTTCATTTACCACTTTCTGAAAGATGTCTTTGGTTGAGGAATTTGTTTAGCAACCTGAACTGTCTAGTAACAGTCAGGAATATTTCAGCTATTATCTGCATTTTAAAAATTTGAAAACTAGGTCAGAGTTTTGGTTATGTAATTGGCTGCAGATTTACTTTTTTCTTTTGTAAACCTTGTTAATGACAGTAACAGGAAAAGTAGCTGGCAGTTCTCCAATGGAGCCCTTGTTACGTAATGAAAATTTACTAGAAACTTACTCGCTGCAGGAGATGGCTGTCATATATACACTTAGCATTGTGAATGTTTCCTCCGTTGCTGTTGTCATGTGTGTTCAAATATGTAGTTCCCAAGCCTCATTCACGCTGCCTGCTTTTTACTGGCTGTAATTAGCAGTCAGCCTTTTGTAGATCTTTCTGCCTTTAGTTTGCCAATACTTTGTTGCTTGTATTTTGGGTTTTCTGAATGTTCCATTCCCAAATATCCTCTGGAATAGAAAAAGAATGAGGGTCTGTAACTGAAGGAAGCATTTGATTTGCAGAATCTTCATGTGGTCCTTGCAATATAACTTACAGGGAAGAATTCATCATGGCTTTCAGATCAAAACAATATATGCTGCTTTCTTCAGTGCAAATTATCTGTGATTTAGATTTGATTTGAGTCTTTCAGTAATGCACTTTGATTTCCACTTTTTAAGACCGTCTACATAAAACCATAACACACTAACAGTGTTCGTGTGCAGCAGGACAAGCAGTGTTATCTACCAAGTTATTTCTATTCATCCGTTAGGGTAAGGGTAGATGGGCTGGAAAAGGAAGTATTCTGTGAGCCCAAAATTACTTTGGTATCTCTTAATCCTAGTTGTAAAACACAAAAACAATGACAGCATTGAGTTATGTTCATCTTGACAATTTTTCTTGAGAAATATAATCTGTTACTCGTTTAATTGCATAGGTGTTGTGTCTAGGCTTCACAAAGAAAAATTGTATTTCACTACTAAAAGTTAACTTTGAAATGGCCATCGTTAATTTAATCCGTTTGAGATCCAACTTTATGAAAAATTATTAGAATGTATTTAAAATTTATTAGAGTGCATGAGGGATTGGAATGACTTCTTCACTTCTCTAGAAGTGAATGTTCTATGAAAAATGCTACTTGAGCTAAGCAGGAGAGTGCATCCTGTAGTTTATGATCTCTATCTTGTTCTGAAGTACCATCTTGTCAGCAGGTGTCAGGCATCAACTATAGTCCATCTGCAACAGTATACTTTTTTAATCCTTCATTTGGTGTCAACATCACAAAATGATTGTGCTAAAAGTGTGTATTTTTACGTGTTGAGAGTTCAGAAAGCCTAGATCTGCATTTTTTCCTTGTGTTTTATGCAAGTCCTTCTACCACTATGTGGTGGATACTTATTAGCTAGTGACACAAGTCAGGCTGCTCTGAAATGAGTACGAACGTAGTATGCAATCTAACTGGGAAGAGGCAACTCAAGCCCTAGAAAGTCATACCTGTTGTCTCAGATGCTTATAGAATGCATGCTTTCACATGTTTTAATGAATGGTTTTACCAATTAGCTAAGTGTTTCTAGCCATATGACAATGAATTGCAAATGGTACATTTTCTTAGTGTATGGAAGAACTGTGAAATGCGATAACACTTATTTCTTCTTATTTTTCCCTTTAATCGTAGTCAAACTGGTTTGCTCAACTCTTCCATCAACAGGAGATGATTGGTGTTTTGTTTGGGTTCATGGGCAATTCCTCTAGTTACATGTACACTAGTTTTCACTGACATATTTGTTGTCAATATTCCTGTATTAATGCTTGTAGGTTCTTCACTTCAGAAAGCATCTAAAACTACCAACAGAATTAGTAAACCTATCCCTGGATTGGCTCAGTCTCACCTGACGTTTGTGAAACCACTGAAAACAGGTAAGCAGAATTCTGGTATTTAGTGCAACAGTATACACTGAACTGAATGTCACAGTTGCTGTACTGGTAGTATTGGTAAGACCCAACTGGTTAGAGTTGAGATGAAATAAAAGATTGTACCTACAATTAATCATCTAATAGAAAAGTATATGTAACCTTGCACGTTCCATTTTGGCTACTCATAAGAAAATTGGTTGCAACACATGACCAGCTGAAGGTAAATGTTACTTTCCTCCAGTTTCACCTGTAAGTGTAAAAGCTACATTACGGATATGTTCCCAGCTGACTGACGGTAATTAGTGAAATGCGTTTTCCCACATCTGATAACATTTTAATACAACAACAGAATAACTAAGAGGAGAAAACGTCTTACAAAAAAGATACTGATTTTCCAGAGCTAATAATACTAAGTTGATCTGACCAGAAAAATGCATCTATAAAATGGTTCTTCCTGAACGTAATCCAACTCAACTTGGTTTTGCCCCAAAATGTGCGTTGCAAATGGCCTGGGTTCTACAAATCTTTTCTTTGTTCTAGTGCTTTAATAACTTAATCCACGTTTTGTGGCTGGAATTTATTTAGTGGTGGCTGATCTGCAAGTTACTGAAGATTTTAACAATCTGCTTTTTTCTGCTATAGTGCTAGGGGGAGTGTCAAACGTTAATCCTTTCCACAATTAAATGTATATTGGTTATCAAACGTTTCAAGAACTGCAGAGACTTACCCTTTTGCTTTTCTTTTCTTTTTTTTTTTAAGTCATCCCTAGGCACCCAATGCCTTTTGCTGCTAAAAACATGTTTTATGATGAGCGTTGGAAAGAGAAACAGCAACGAGGTTTCACATGGTGGTTAAATTTTGTACTTACTCCTGATGACTTCAGTGTAAAAACAAATACCTCACAAGGTAAGAGTACAAGAATTTTCACTTTGTCTTTTAATGTTCTTAAACATTATATAAGGTACTTTATTAATAAATAATGAATAGTAAGCAGTACTAACTTAACACTAGTCCCAGTTTGTCACTTTAGTTTGTGTAACATTAAGCTCTTAGGTAAGATTTGGTTTTTAATTTTTATGTACCACTTGTGTTTCCCTTTCTAGCCTTTGACTTTGTACTGTGATAGTCGTAAACCAAATATTAATGTCTTTCAGTGGCCATTATGCTAGAAAATATGGAATATGCTAAACCAAAAGCAGTTCTCACATTGGAGACTGAATTTTATAACCATCTAACCCTTTTCAGAGTCATATTTTCCCCTTGTGGTAAGTGCGGATGGCACGCTTGCTTGCGCCAAGCCCAACATACCACGCACCTGAATAGGGAGTGTGGTCTGGAACAAGAAATACACACCGGAATGTGTGGCTGCAACACTCCTCAGTGGGTGTCAAGTTGGGGAATCCCCACCTGCTGAAAAACATTATAGCTGTCACTTTACCAAAATTATGGGTAGTGTACTTTTTCCTCTATCTTTAGCTTCAGTCTAAAAAAACTGAAGATGGTATAATTGATCTTAAAAGTGAATTCCTAGCACTGCTTTCCTATGAAATAAGTATTGTTGTATTAAATATTTGACTAATATACAAATAGGCAATATATGTTTAGTGCAACAGTTGATAAACTTCCTGATGGATAAAATCATTAGTTAGAAGGAAGATAACAAAATGTGAACTTAGAAAGGAAAAAATTAAATGAGATGGGCAAAGCTACCTTTATTTGAGATGTAAATGCTTACTTTTTGTGCATGTTTAAACAGTAAATGCAGCTGCTCTTATCTTGGGAGAAGAGAACCATCATAAAACCAGTGTTCCTAAAGCACCAACAAAAGATGAAGCATCTCTAAAAGCTTACACAGCTCATTGTAAGCTGAATAAGTTACGACGTGATGCTTGCCGTTTGTTTACATCTGAAGCAATGGTTAAAGCTATTAAGAAGCTAGAAGTTGAGATTGAAAGTAGACGTTTGCTAGTTCGTAGAGACAGACACCTCTGGAAAGATGTTGGTAAGAACTTTGCATTCTCTCTTTTAAGTAGAAAAAGGATTATTTACACACTAAATTTGATCTAAAATCAGTTGATAGAAACTTTTGAAGTTTTCTGTTGTAATATGAAGTGTACGCTGGAAGTAATGTTACAAGTTGCTCTCTTGCAGGAGAGAGGCAGAAAGTCCTTAACTGGCTTTTATCTTACAACCCTTTGTGGCTACGTATAGGTCTGGAGGTAAGTGCAGGAATTACTGTCTATAATTAAAGTTTAAAGGACATCTAACAATTTTTTTTAGTAGGGGATGTTTTGGGTTTCTTCATATTTTCTGTTCTACTAATTTAGGAAGGTTCAATTCAGTTATAGCATGTTTACATTTCTTTTAAACTATTACAACAGACTTGCTTTAAAAAAGGGCTTACCTTATTAAGAAGGAAAATAATTAATCAAGGAAAAGGGAAGTTAACTCCCTGAGCAATAACACAAAACCAGTTTTCTATCGGTTTCATTCTTTACTAAATTGGAGAAAAATGCTGTTGTCATAAGGAAGTTCCCGACTGATGCCTCAGATGCAAATGATCATACATGTTTTGAAATGAGACTGGGTCTTCTGAATTTTTCTTTGGTTTTATCCTTCAGTGACTGATTTGAAAAACTGAATGATTTTTATAAAATAATTACCATTTACTACTTCAGAATTTCAGCAATATATGTTATTCAAAAAAACTTCATAGTATTTAAGCTAATTTTTAATGGTTCTGCTTTTTTCCCCTCCTTTCATATTAGACTGTTTATGGAGAACTGATAGCTTTGGAGAGTAATAGTGATGTTATGGGTTTAGCAATATTTATCCTTAATCGCTTGCTTTGGAACCCTGACATTGCAGCTGAATACAGACATCCCACTGTGCCTCACCTTTACCGAGAAGGTAACTAGTAGTTTGAAAACTAGGTTATTTTTAGCACTTAACTTTTAAATATTACTTAATAGGTTCTATCTTTTTAGGTCATGAAGAAGCTTTGTCAAAATTCACACTGAAAAAATTGCTGTTGCTAGTTTGCTTTCTGGATTGTGCCAAACGGTCCAGAATGATTGACCATGACCCTTGCCTCTTCTGTAAGGATTCAGAGTTCAAGGTGAGAGAGCTGTGATTTGATGTCTCCCTCTAATATTGTCCTAAGACTCAAGGTAGAATTTTTTTTTTTAATCTATGTACTTTCCTTTAACACGTCTTGGCTGTTCTGCCTTTTGCATGTATACTCTCAACACATCTCATGGTCATGTAAAGGAATTCCCAAGAAAATATTGAGGTGTTGGTCCTTTAGGAAGGACTCCGTTATCTTGTGTTATCTGGCTTCCCTCTCTAAAGATAAGCTTCTACATTATTTTTAAGTATCACTCTAGCATGCTGCAGCTGATCTTAAACTGCAAGTGAGTTTGACGGTCTTTTCTGTTTGTTTTTCCTGTTATTTTGCTGTGATAAGAAAGACTATGCAACATCTGTCATACAAAGGGTTTGATTAACAAATATGTTTAAATGAAATCACTTCTCTTGGGTTTGTACTATGTAGACAGACAGACCGAGAAAAAAGTATTCCTGAATTTGGTAGTGCTTTCAGTGACATGGTAGCCAGGTACAATGAAAATTAAAGCTGTGTGAACTGGCTAAAAATAAAATTAAAAATAAACAAACAATGCAATTTGGGGGACAAGGGATGAAAATTGTATTCTGCTTGATAAATATGGCAGTGTTAAGATTATCTTCCTTTTTTATTTTTTTTTTTCTTCCCCTTTTAGGCTAGCAAAGACCTTCTGCTTGCATTTTCTCGGGACTTCCTGAGTGGTGAAGGTGACCTTTCCCGACATCTAAGTTTTTTAGGACTACCTGTCAGTCATGTTCAAACTCCACTTGATGAATTTGATTTTGCTGTAACAAATCTGGCTGTGGACTTACAATGTGGCATCCGTCTTGTGTGCGTTGATACAGAATTATTTTGAACTATTTTTTTTTTCTATAATACTTCATATGAGCTCAGCTAAGGCATTAAACTGTGAAATTTCCTTTGTTAGGAGAACAATGGAACTTCTCACCAAAAACTGGAATCTTTCAAAACAACTGAGAGTTCCTGCAATAAGTCGTCTACAGAAGATGCATAATGTTGACATTGTTCTTAATGTCCTTAAAGAGCGAGGAATTCACTTGAAAGATGAAAGTGGTAAGGCCTAGAAATCAGCTATTCTTATTCTAAGCTAATCATTATTCTAAGGGCATCAGAGGACTAGTGCGCATTTTAATCCCCTGTTTTATTTCATAGGTGCTTCAATTGACTCTAGGGATATTGTAGATAGACACAGAGAACGAACATTAGCACTCCTGTGGAAAATTGTCTTTGCCTTCCAGGTACTATTCAATTACTTCTTTTGTTTGTTTGTTACTAGTTACAAATGGGCAATAATGAAAACATCAGTTCTTCAGGAATATTTGTTGTCTGTGAAAGCCTCTAGTAGTCAAATTAGACTATTAAATGATCACTTTGTATATTCAAAGTGCCGTGCAAACTTTACCTAAATCTCTTATCTGTTCCCTAACAACACAGTTTAGAACATTTTATCTGTGCTTTTTCTTATACACATTCATACAAGTTTTTGGAAAAAAACTTTTTACTTCATGCTGTATGCCAACAGAGTTCAGAATTAATAGTAAAATAATGTTGGTCTCAAAATGCTGGTAAGCTCTTACTAACTGAAAAGAACATTTTGAGTTTACACTGATAGATAATTATAGAGTAAGCTCTGAAGCTGTAGTTCTTTTACTTTTTTCCATTTGTTTGACACCGTCGATTTGAAGAAACATTCTTGTAAATAAGAATGAAGATTTCTCAGGCATTACTGCAATGGCGTTTCAAAGCCACTGGATCAAATAGGTGGAGGAAGCAAAAATAGTTTTCTTAAGACTGTTTTAAGAGTTAAATTGAGTCAGACGGTCTTTTGAAAATAAGTATCCAGCTGACAAATCCAGTTGGAAGAAACATAAAATATGAAAGGTAAAACAAGGTACAGATTGTGGTGGAATTGCACCAAAGCAAGAATTTCAAAGACGATAGCCGCAGAACTATCAGAGAGCGAGAAGTACAACATAGCAAAAATCAAATGTAACTATTTTCTTCCTTAACAACTGTTGCACTATTGAGTAGTTACTTTCTTCCAGTTAGTTCTCCTGTGTGCATGTGTCACAGTTGCATTGCTTATGATTAAAGAAATAATTTTAGTAAGCAGTGGCTTTATCCAAGCCAAGTGGATATGCTACTTGTTCTCCAAATCTTCTCACGCCATCACAACACCAGCTCAAGTCCTCTTAGAATCCCTTAAATGAGGAGGAGAGGTACGTGGACTCAGTAGAAATGCAGGCAAGACGCTGAAATTGCTGCTTCCTCAGAAAATATGGTGAAATTACACAGGCTGTTTCAGGGAATTTTCCTGTTACCCCCAAGTATTAACTAATTAAGTAACTGTTTTATGCAGAATAGGGGGGAATGGGGTTTAGGTTCTTCTATCTGAAGCAGTTGGTAACAGACACTGCAATCTATGCTGGCAAGTCCAGGTTATCCACTACCAACTGATTCAGTGTGGCAGGTACTGCTAAGTAGTGAGAGTAGTTTCTCTTTAGAAAGCCGTATCTAAAGCCTCTGATTCTAGCTGCTATAATGGATGACATGTCAGACTGTTGGTGACATAAATAAAATCTTTATTTTTTTTCACTCCTTATAGGTGCATGTTTTTCTTAATGTGGAACAGTTAAAAGAAGAAATTGAGTTTTTAAAGAATGCACGCAAAAGACAAGCACAATTGGGTGCTATCAAGACCTTTCCAAATTGTCAGAGAGTACTAGAAGATAATGGTAGTAACTCCTCACCTGAAAGTTACAGTGAAAATGTAAAGCTGCTGATGGCATGGGTTAATGCTGTTTGTGGATTTTACAATATCAAGGTAAATAGTTTGGTGTACATTTCAGCAAATACATCCTTTGCTGTTATAAGAATGCTTATTCTTTATAGAGCAGAATTCTTCAAACTATCAAGTATGTAGTAGCAGCTAATGGTAATTAGTTTCAAGTATCTTTCTGGACTTTGTTTAATCTGATTTTAAGTAACATCTTTCTGAGGCTTTAGCTGCAGCTCTCCTTTTTAACTGGAATGGGAGATCCTTTTGTTCAGATTTGTTTGTCTTACACATAAAAATGCCTTTTAAAAATACAACATTTTTGCTAGAGGATGGGGTTGTTTGAGTTTTTTTAATGAGCATTCATCCTAGAAGTATTTGTGCATAGAATTGTCACCATTAATAGGAACTGTGAGAATTAAACTAATGTTTGGGGTAAGGGGGATTTCTCTCCTCAAAGAGATGTTTGTTTAGAAGGGACATGTCCTTTCTGAGAGAAGCCCTGTTCAGAGACTTGTCTCTGGTCAGAATACAGTCTCACCTGCTATTTTTTCTGAAGGGCTAAATAGAGCACTGAAGCACGTTCAGAGCTTATTTCTGCACTGAATACCTAGTGTAAAGGTATCTATAGAAGTTTCTTGGGAATCCTTCTATAGAAAGATTGCTTTCTTTTTGGTTTCTTAAATGTTTCCTTTGGAGATTCACTGTATAGTGATTCACACATCTTTGTTTCTGGTTTTTCACAGCAGTATGTCACTATACAGTGAATGTTCAAAGGAAGTGCTAGTTTCATAATTATTTTTTAAATTTTTTTTTAAAAACGCACTTGGTCACTTTCAAAGGGGCAAGATAAATTTTATATCCAGTTTATAGCAATTAACTGGTAACAAATTCAGGGAACTTGTATCTTTATTTTATTTAACAGGTGGAAAATTTCACAGTGTGTTTCTCAGATGGTAGAGTATTATGTCATTTGATTCATCATTATCATCCGTGTTACGTGCCTTTGGAAGCTGTGTGTCAACGTACAACTCAAACAGTAGAATGCTCAAGAACTCATACAGTGGGACTAAACTCTTCCTCATCCTCTTCAGAGTCTGATACTTCTCTAAATGTTAAGGAAGGAATGTTTGACCAAAGTGAGTTATTTGATGCACAGAAATTCATGTTAAATCTATTTCTTTTAGGCACAATTTGATTTGACAAACATTTTCTCTTTGCAAAGCTGTAAATGTCTCCACCCTATACAAGGAACTCTTGGACAATGAAAGAAAAAACTTCCAGCTGATCAATGCTGCAGTTTCTGACCTAGGCGGAATACCAGCAATGATTCATCACCCGGACATGTCAAATACAATTCCTGATGAGAAGGTAAGGTGCCTTTAGAGTTGATGTAAACATGTTCTGCTCTTGTGTGAATGTGTCCTGCTCTTCCGTATAACCCTTAACTTGTTGCAATCTGTTTATTTAGGTTGTTATTACCTACGTATCATTTCTGTGTTCGCGGCTTCTAGATCTTCGGCAAGAAAGTCGAGCTGCTCAATTAATTCAGTCTGCCTGGAGGAATTACAGGCTGAAAAGGGAACTGAAACTTTCTCAGGTACTCTTTGTCTGCACAATATTCAGTTTCTACTTTGAGAGATACTAAATAAAGAATATAAATTCACTTTTTTTGAGTATACACGTTTATTAAAATAATATTGGCATTTAAATTATTGAATACCATTTGTATTATCAAAATATACACTCTTCTCTGTGTAATCTACTAAACCCACTTTTGTTTAAGACTACTCTGAAATAATTACATGTGTTTAAAGGCTACTGTTTGTTCTTTTGTGTTCTGATTAGAGCAGGTCACCCCTTAAGCCCTTTTCCCAATATTTCAAATATAAAATAGTTGCACTGCTTCCTTAAACTAAAAAGGGAGTAGTTAATTCCTATTAATGTCTGCAAGATGAAAAGAGTAATTAAACTTCTGCATGGATTTAATATTTTTGTTCAGGAGCTAAAGTTCACCAGTGTTTTGAGCTGAGTTGCATGTGTTCTGCTATTTTGTTTCTTGGTTTTTCTGGTAGTTATACCGGATCTTGTGATGGTTTTAAAACTATGACACTGTTAAGATTGCTAAATGCCACCGCTGTATCTGAGATACGTATTATTCAATGTTGGAACAGTGTTGAACTGAAATATTCTAAGAATCAGTGGTATAGAAAGGGGCAGAGGTTATATTTTTTGTAGGTTTTTTTCATCAACAAGCCTAATTCTTATGAGATTGCTTTAGACAGTTATTTTAATACATCAAAAATTTTGAGTGAAAATTCCAATCCTAACTATTCAGTGGAAATTTACTCTTTGTAGGAGAGAGACAGAGCTGCTCGGATAATTCAAAAATCTGCAGTTAACTTCTTGTCTCGTCGACGCATCCTGAAGAAAGTGAATGCAGCAGTTTTCATCCAGAAGCACTGGAGAAGATACTTAGCCAGGATGAAATTTTTAAACTTGAAAAAGACAAAAATGGAGGAAGCCAGAAGTAAATCTGCCACAGTCATTCAGGTAATATGATCTAAAGTGAGCTTACAGAGGAAGGAAACCACCTAAAACCTGTAAGAAAAAGGCTTGCTCACGGTCATTTGGTCTGCTTGTAGCAACTGATTTCTTCATAAAAATGTAATACTTCCCCCCGCCCCCGCCTTTTGAAGTGTTTTGGTAACTTTCTTCAGAGAGAAATGATAATGAGTTATTAAATTGAGAATTAGTGAATATTTTGGTATGCCATGAACATTAAAACACTGGACTTCAAACCAGTCATTGTAAGGACTGATCAGATTGTGTTGGCTTGCTGCTTTGCAGCTGCTGAACATTATTTAAGAAGCTTTAAATAAAAATAAAAATTACTGTCCTAGTGTTATGAAATCTGTGGTGGGTACGTTCAGAATGGCAGATATTAGGTACCAGTTGGTAGTTGGGCAGTTAATTCAGTTTCTCAAGGTACTTTCCCCACTATTATCCATAGCTAAATATTATGTTCTTAAGACTTTTTTGGAATGGAGATTAATAATCATTGATTTATCAAATAGTTCAAAAGGGAATATTTTGTTGCCAAGGCAAATTTAGCTTTTCCCTGGATTTTAAAATGCTTTAAAAAAACAACGCTTCAAGCTTTTGGGTTTTTTTTATGTAGATAATCTGGTTTTATCTTCCTTAGGGATTAAGTAGGAACAAAGAAATCTTAAAAAGTCTGAAGTTGGTAAGTTTTCAAATTCAGGCTTAACTCGAGATACCATGAAGAAAATACTAAATTTTCTGCTTTTTCCTGCAGGCTTATTGGAGAAGATACTCTGCTAGGAAAAGATATTTACGACTAAAATACTATGTTATCTTTGTACAAGCAAGGATAAGGATGGTGAAGTCTGTTGCTGCATATAAACGAATTCTTTGGGCCACTGTTACAATTCAGTCTCATCTGCGCGCATCTAAGTTGGCAAAAACAGACCGGCAAAGATATGAAATCTTAAAGTCTTCAGCACATACTATTCAGTCTGCATTCAGAAGATGGAGAAAATACAAAATTCAACAGCAATGTAAAGCAACTTTAGTGCTTCAGACTTATTTCCGAAAATGGCAGTCTTCAAAACTGGCTAAAAGAAAGAAGGCTACCCTTGTCTTACAGTCTTGGTATAGGATGCACAGAGAGCTGAAGCAGTATCTACGTATTAAGCAAAGTGTTATCAAGATTCAGGCTTGGTACAGGTGTCAGCTGGCTAGACGTATTTACCAGGAACACAGGGCAAAAATAGTGGCAATCCAGCAGTATTACAGAGCTTATAAACTAGGAAAAATTGAGAGAGTGTACTATTTGCAAAAGCGTGCAGCAGTGATAGTTCTCCAAGCTGCTTTTAGAGGCATGAAGGCACGAAAACTATTCAGGCAAACAAAAGCAGTTTGTCTTGTTCAATCAATGTGGAGAATGAAAAAAGAGAAACTAAGATTTCTAAGATTAAAAAACTCTGTTACTACATTGCAGTCACATGTGAGAAGATACCAACAAGTAAAAAGATACAAAGAGATTAAAAATGCAGCTTCTGTAATTCAAACTTGGTATAGGTCACATGTCGCTACTAAAAAAGCAGCTGCTTCTTTCCAGAGGATGCGTCTGGCTGCTGTTGTCCTACAGTCTGCCTACAGAGGGATGGAAGCTAGGAAAGAGGCTCGCATATTGAGATCTGTGATAAAAATTCAGTCAAGTTACCGTGCTTATATTATCCAGAAGAGATTTAAAAACTTAAAAGATGCAACAGTGAAGATTCAAGCTTTTGTAAAGATGAGGCAAGCACATAAGCATTATTGTGCATTAAGAGAGGCAACACTTTATGTCCAGCGAAGGTATCGGTCTCGTAGATCTGCTCTTCAACTTAAAGAAGATTATAGGAAATTCAAGGGAGCTTGCATAAGAATTCAAGCTGCAGTTCGAGGCTATCTTGTCAGGAAACAAATACAAAGGTGGAGGGATACTGCAGTATTTCTCCAGGCACGCTACAGAATGAGAAGGGACAGGACACGTTATTTAAGCATCTATAGTGCTGCTGTTGTTATTCAAAAACATTATCGTGCATACAAAAAGCAGCTGTGTCAGAGGCAGGAGTTCTTACAAGTTAAAAAAGCAGCTGTGTGCTTACAGGCAGCCTACAGGGGTTATAAAGCACGCAAAAAGCTTGAACTTGAATATAGAGCTGCTATTAAAATTCAGACTGCTTTTAGAGCTCATACTGCAAGAATTAAATATATGGCAATGGTTCAGGCCTCCATTGTGATTCAGAGGTGGTACAGAGCTTGCAAGACTGGTAACAGGCAAAGACGGAACTTCTTCATGACAAGAGCGGCAGTGATTTCTTTACAAGCAGCTTTTCGTGGCTGGAAGGTACGAAAGCAGATTCAAAGACAGTGTGCTGCTGCTACTAAGATACAGTCTGCCTTCAGAAAATTCATGGCTCTGAAAAAATTCAGACTTATGAACCGTGCTGTGCTAACTATCCAAAAGCATTACAGGGCCAGTGTTATAGGCCAGAAACAACAGCAAGAATATGTTCAGCTGCGTAAGTCTGCAGTGCGTCTTCAGGCAATATGGAGGGGGAAAACTGTGAGAAAAACAATTCAAAAGAAAAATAATTTTGCAACAATTATTCAGTCCTATTACAGAATGCATGTAAATCAAATAAATTATAAGAAACTGAGACAAGCTACTCTAGTGATTCAGAAATACTTCAGAGCTTACTGTATGAAAAAAAAGCACCGTGCAATTTACCTAAAAGTAAAGGCAGCGGTCTTAGTCTTGCAGTCTGCTTATCGTGGGATGACTGTGAGGAAACAACTGAGCAAACTAAACAAAGCTGCTACAACTATACAAGCTGCTTTCAAATCTTACCTGATCAAAAAGGACTATGAAAGGCTTCGATCTGCAGCTATAGTAGTTCAAAGGCATTATCGTGCAACTATTCATGCTAAACATCAAAAGCAGAAATATTTGTCTTTAAAAAAAGCCACAGTCAAAATGCAGGCGACTTACAGAGGTGTAAGAGTTAGACGACAAATTCACTGTATGCATCAAGCAGCTATCTGTATCCAAGCCACATTTAAGATGCATCGCATGAACATAAAATACCAGGAAATGAGAATGGCAGCAGTTATAATTCAAAGACAATATAGAGCATTTTGTTTAGGCAAAGTACAACGTAAAAAGTACTTGGAGCTAAAGAAGTCTATCGTTATTCTTCAGGCTGCCTGTAGAGGCACGAAGGTCCGACAAGACTTAAAAACCATGCACCAATCAGCAGCAATAATACAGTCTTACTATCGTATGCACAAACAACAGAGGGATTTCAGAAAACTGTTGCTGGCAACTAGGCAGATTCAGCAGTGGTTCCATGCTTGTAAAGCGCGAGATGCCCAAGTTCACAACTATGTGATTGTGAAAAATGCTACACTTCGTATCCAGGCTGCGTTCCGTGGTATGAAAACAAGAAGACTTCTAAGAACAATGAGTGAATCAGCTGAGTGTATTCAGAGAAGATTTAGAACTTTTCTCAAAAGAAAATATTTTCTTTCTATTAAGACAGCTGCTATTGTAATTCAGAGAAAATACAGAGCAACAAAACTAGCAAAAATTCAACGCCAGAAGTATCTCTCTCTCCTCAGTGCTGCTGTCACCATACAGTCTGTCTATAGAGGCTTTGTGGTAAGAAAAAAAATGCAGCAGATGCATCAAGCTGCTACAGTTATTCAAGCAACATTAAGAATGCGTAAAATTTACATTTCTTATCAAGGTGTTAGGCTTGCTTCAGTGATCATACAGCAACGTTATCGTGCTTACAGGGAAGGGAAGCGTGTGAGAGAAATATACTTAAAACAGTACAATTCTGTTTTAGTTCTTCAGGCTGCCTATAGAGGAATGAAAACAAGATGCTTCTTGAAGAAAAGGCATGAGGCAGCACTTATAATACAGAGAAACTACCGAATGTATAGGCAGCACTGCCATTACAGAAAAGTTCAGTGGGCAACCCAGCTAATACAGAAGAGATACAGAGCCAATAACCTGAAGAAAACTGCAGTACAGCATTACTCTTCATTAAAGAAAGCAGCAATTTGTATCCAGAAGGCTTTTCGAGACATGCAAGCAAAAAAACAACATCGAGAAATGCACAGCGCTGCTATTGTTGTTCAGAAAAATTTTAAGGCTTTTAGAGAACGTCAAAGATACCTCTCCCTTAAAGCAGCTACTCTTGTCATTCAGAGAAGATACAGAGCTTTGGTTCTGTCAAGACAGCATACTTTGAAGTATCTTTCTCTTTGCAGAGCAACTATTCACATACAGGCTGTGTACAGAGGTATTAGAGTGCGGAAGAGTATTGAGCGTATGCATTTAGCTGCTAGTACAATACAGTCAGCCTACAAAATGCACAGGAACAGAAGGTCCTATCAGAATATGAGAATTGCAGCTATTGTTATACAGAACCACTATCGATCCTACATTAAAGGAAAGAAACAGCGGAAGAAATATCTGGCAATGAAGAATTCTGCTCTCGTTATTCAAGCATCATATAGAGGCATGAAGGAACGACAGAAGCTGAAAATCATGCTTGTTTCGGCAATTGTAATACAGTCTAGTTATCGCATGTACATACAACGTAGATATTACAAACAGTTATGCTGGGCTGTCAGAGTTATACAGCAAAGGTTCAGAGCCAAAATGGCAAAAGAAGCTGACATGGAAAACTATGCAAAAATAAAAAAGGCTGTCATTTGCCTTCAATCCTCTTTTCGTGCTAAAAAAGCTAGGCAGTTGTATAAAACCAAGGCTGCTGCACGGTGCATACAATCGTTCTTACAAATGCGCATGGAGAGGAGGCGTTTTCTTGAAAAGAAAGCGGCAGCAATAATGATCCAATCTATGTTCCGATGCCAAAGAGCAAGGACTCGCTATAAATTGATTCGGAGTTCAGCAGTTGCTATTCAGAGGTGGTACAGAGCATGTCACAGGGCTTGTTTACAGAAAGCGGAGTATTCTTCTCGAAGACAAGCAGTAGTAATTATTCAGTCTGCCTTCCGTGGTATGAAAGCAAGAAAAATAGCGAGACGCATACGAGCTGCAAGAAAGATTCAGTCATTTCTTCAGATGGCTGTGCAGCGTAGAAAATTTATGCAAATTAGAACAGCAGCTATTACGTTACGAGCCTATTACTTAATGCATAAAACTAAATCACAGTATACAAGCTATAAAAAAGCAGCAGTTGTCTTACAACGATGCTACCGATCCCACTTGGCTGTGAAATACCAAAGAATGACTTACTTGCAAACCCGGAGGAACGTTATCGTTGTGCAGGCTAGAGTCAGAGGATTCATTGAAAAGAAGAGGTTTCACAAAATTAAGGAAAGCACAATAAAAATTCAGGTACTTTTCAATGTATAGTAGTGGGGTTTGGGTGTGGGTTATTTTTTCTTTTGTGGGTTTTGTAAGATTACTGCTCTTGCAAACAACATTTTAAACTGTATGTTCAAGTAGAATCAATTTCTGAAGTATACTACGTGGCAGGTGTATAACGCTTACTACCAAGTGCATAGAAATTAGTCTCACTTTAGCTCTGTTTTGTGTTTCCTTGCTGAGGTGGTACTCTTAAAAAGTAACATTCCCATTTTCTTGTTATTTATCCCCTAGGATTTTACAAATAAGTTCTGATACTTGTGTGTGTTTCGGTGCTTAAAAATGTTTTTGTCCTAACTTTCACCTATATAAACAGTAGTAGCTTATTGAATGTTTTCTTAGATTGGAATGTGAATGAAAGCTGTCTTGACGTGTTGAAATGAGTGGGTGCTGGTGTTGGGTATAAAGTGAAGTAAATGACAAAAAAGGCATGACTGCTGCATTGTTTAGGACTCGTATTTAACAAGGCATGAGTAAATCGTGTTAGTTGTTTTATGTTTATTAAATGGCCCTAGTCTAATTTGAGTGCCTAGCTAACGTTTTGAAGGGGTATGTAAGGAGAGAAAATTGCATTCTTACGCACATTTCAGTTGGTACCTTGAGTGGTGCCACATGAAACTTAGTGTGAAACTGTATCTGTGATACTTTGAGGGTGACAGAGCACTGGAACAGGCTGCCCAGGGGGGTTGTGGAGTCTCCTTCTTTGGAGATATTCAGAACCCACCTGGACGATGTCCTGTGCAACCTGCTCTAGCTGAACCTGCTTTAGCAGGAGGGTTGGACTAGATGATCTCTGGACATCCCTTCCAACCCTTGCCATTCTTTGATTTCTCAGAGGTACAGGAAGTAGGAATTATTTAGTTTGATGGTTTTTCCTTCCATCATTGATGCAGTAAAAGTGTCATCAGCAAGAAGTATTGAGAATTGTTATTCATCTCCATGTAGCAAGCTAAATATCTATCCAGCATGAGTTCAGAGTAACTAGTCTTCTAAGTTTCTTTGAAGTGCTTTTTCAAAATATTTGTTTTTAGTATGAAGGAGAAAGATATATTTCCTTCTTAATTATATTAATTATTATTTATATGTAGTGGGCGTACACTTAATTTTTAATTTCCTTTTTTTCTGGGAAAAGCTTTAAGCGACTTCCTGTGGTGGCCTTAGTTGTTTTACCGTAAGGGAAGGGGTTTCTCTTCAGGATATTATTGGAATGGAAGGATTTTTTTTTTTTCCCCCCCAAATCAGGGAAGAAAGGGAAATAAATAATCTCTCGTAATGATTTCTTAGGTTGCTATTACTATCTCGTTGGAGAGCACATGCTCTGTTTAACAGATAAGAAAACCGATGTGCCTTCCTCACCTCCATTTTAGGGGGAAGTGGCAGCTTCTTAGTTACTTTCTGAATGTTTAACTTCTATATCCTGAACAATGTAAGTATAATTTGCTTGAAAGGTAGAAAAAGAAAATTAATTGGGAAATCAGAAATATATTTACCTGTACTGTTGTTTTTCTAACAAGCCAGTGAGTACAGCTGTACTTAAAAATATGCAAACATCTTCCCAGTCAATACCATGCGAGTGGTGAAATATTCCAAGATCATGTCTTTTTCTTAGGCATTTTTCCGTGGATTTATTCAGAGACAGAAATACCTTCAGTGCAAGTTTTCTGCTATATTAATACAACAGCACTACCGAGCCCATCAGATGCGAAATATTGAACAACAAAGATACCATCAAATGAGAAGAGCTGCTGTTAGAATTCAGGTAATCCCAGAAGGTGGTTTTTGTTGTTCTTTTGGTTGTTTAATTTTTCTTGTATTTGTTTCTTCATGACGTAGTTATTTTTACAGACATTAAAGAGTGGAATTTGTGGTATTTCCCCGAATGCATTTCACTTGCTTTAGAAAACATTTTCTGGACGCGAGAAATTAGATATTTGTAATACTGTAGAGATAGGAATTCTAAAAGCTTTTAATGCTAACGTGACTTTTTTCCTTTTTATTTTGTTTGTTCTGTTACAAACAAAATAAAGCTTTGAATTTTTTTTCTTTTTATATATTTAATAGGCATCATATAGAGGATATAAAGCCAGGCAGTGGGTTAACAAAATGAGAGCAGCACAAGTAATTCAAGCCTGGTTTCGAGGCTGCAGAGCACGAAAGGAATATGCATCTGTGGTAAAAGCTATACGTGTTATTCAGAGTCGCTTAAAAACAAAACAGCAGCGGACACGGTAATACTGAATTTGATATAAACTTCTCTACTTTTCAAAGCTTTTATTATGTAGTTATTTAGTACTGCTTTGCACTCTGGCAAATGCTTATCGATTCTCAGACTGTGACCCTGCGGCATGCATAAACATAATCCTGTTGATGCAGGTGGGACTATTCTTTTTCACAAGATTTTTCTTATGTTTAAATATTTTTCGGGACTGGAAGCTACCTCACAAATTTAAATTTTGCATATTGGGGATCTAAAAAGAGTAGGCTTTGATCTTTTTTCACTTTTTTTACAGGAATGATGTCCTGGATATTGTTAAAATTCCAGCATAAAACTAATAGGATGAAAAGCTATTTCTTTATAATGCATAATGGAATAAACTAGTTTGTGTTTATTTTGCTGTGAGACAGATAAATGCTCTACCAGATGAGCCTGATAGCTCATCTCCTTTAGAACTGTGTCCTTTGCCAGTAGGAGTAGAACATGCTGTTCAGGGATAGTACATTAACCTGACCACTTTCTAAGGTCCTCCTTCAGCATCCATGCTTGTTAGATTATGGATACTAGAACTTCTATCCCTGCTTATTCCCTTTATTATCCTTCTATGGACCAGTTGTATGTCAATTTGTCTAATGCCTATTAAACTGTTGTCTCCCTCCCCAATCTCCTTTGCCAGCAAGTTGTGGACGTACCTACTGTGGGAAGACAGAGAGTATCTTCTATTTTAAACCAGTCTTTCTGCCAACATTGCTGGCTGTCCTCTCGTTCTACTGTTCCAAGATTTGGTTGACAACAGCTCTGCTTTCACAATATCTGTCTTAAGAATTTTGTAAACCTTCACTGTGTTCTTACTTTAAAAATGCAAGTGTTTTCAACTTTTGGAAAAAAAACCTAAAATGCATTTTCATGTTAGCTTTTTGAAGATGAAGTCCTGTGCACTTACCATTCAAAGAAGGTGGAGAGCAACCCTTATTGCACGAATGATTCAACATCAGTTTCTGGCCACTAAGAATGCTGCAGTTACGATTCAGTTGGCATATAGACAGTACAGGGCTAGAAGACTTTTAAGAAAGGTATGTTTTCACTTGCATTCTGCGATGTCATGGCTGTATTAAGAGTTTTCAATGTATTTGAGTGATTTTTGTCATCAATATGCAGAAGTATAGAAAAGAAAAAAGGTGGGGCCAGAAAAAAAATTGTTCAAATCAAATTGTTGAATTACCCCATCTATACTGATAACAAGGCAAAATGTAAAATTTTCTGCTGGCTTTTGTTGTTTACAAAGGATTATGTTAAATTGCCCATACTTTGACCCTGTTTAGGTGAGGGAAAAGACCTTCCAAATTGTGAAAGTACAATTTTATATAAACTAGTACTGCATAAGTCTGCTTGTATTTCCTATTTTATTTTTGTTCTTATGACAAAAAAAAAATCTAGTACTAAGATGTAAATGTATATCAATCGTGACAGGAATGAACAAAAGTTTAATTATCATTCCATTCTTTAAAATCTTTTTCAGAAGCTTCAAGCTGTGTGTTTGATCCAAAAAGCATACAGAGCTTTCAAGGCAAGAAGGAAACTTGTTCAACAAAAAGCTGCTGCTCTAATTATCCAAAAACGTCTCAGGGCTTGGCAGGAAGGCAGGCTTCAAGTTGTGAAATACAACAAAACTAGAAGAGCCGTCATTAAACTGCAGGCATTTATACGGGGTTATTTAGTCAGAAAAAAGGTTGGTATACTTAAAATTAGAACTGTAATTTTGATGTATCTCTAGACCTGTTTTAGCATTAATTCTGGCTGTCAAGAAAAGGAAAACCTGATCATTTATTGCACTCAAATTGTTGTTGACTGCTTTGAGAATTGGGTGGGTCAGAATAGACCACAATACGGTTTGACTCTTTGCTTGCGATCCTTTAGTACTAAAATAGGTTTTCATTGTTGGGTGGTTTTTTTAGCTTCTGAGATCTTTGTGTCTTACCTATAACTTCTGCGCACACACTCTTACAATGAAACTGTACTCTGCTATATATTACTATTGTTGCTTACAGTCACTTCCATGTGTTATTGTTTAGATTCAAGACCTAGTACTGAAGAAAGGTAGCTTACTTAGTTCTGTGGTAATGACTTCTGAAGCAATTCTTCAGCATCTATTAGTGTATTGCTGTGTACTGTGGTCTTTGAATAGATGATCAGCTACCTCTGAGTAAGAAAATTAATGATGCTTCTTGTTTTGTTTTTCTTCTACAGTTTTCAGAACAGAAACAAAAGAAGAGACTACTTTATTTTACAGCAGCTGCATATTATCATATCTCTGCTATTAAAATTCAAAGGGCATATAGGATTCACCTCATCTTAAAAGCTGCACAAAACCAGATCTCGTCTGTTCTTATAATACAGGTTAGTCTAATTAAGGACAAATGATCCTGTCTAGCATAGTCTAATTTCTGTCAGCTAATCTGTAGCATTAAGACAATGTAGTTCCTTCAGATGCAAAAATAAAGCTAAATTATGAAGACCATGATTTATTAAATAATGCTGCTTATACCCGGCTAAGCATAGGGTGGATCTCAGCAAGCTCTGAGGCTTAAGCACTTTAAAGCTGAGGATGGATGGGAAAGTTTGTTTCCTTCAGACCCTCAAGCTTATTAAAGGAATCTGAGTGCAGTCTTAGCCTATTTCTTTACATTCTACTAGAAGTAGGAAAGATCAGACACAAAAACCTGTAAGTCTCTTGAAACGAAGAGCACCTCCTTCCATGAGCACTCCCTGGGATACAGTGATTTATTTGGTTGGATGTATCTAACCTGCCAGTGGTACTAGAAGCTGTATAAGTTGCAGCATTTTTTTTATATAAACATGTTTTACTTCTGTAAAAGCAAGATCAAAGATCAGGCCTGTATTGTAGCACTGACTAACAGTAAAAAATTATCTTCCGGTCTCCAAACTGACCATTAGCTTAGTCCCAGTAATGGAAGGTCAGCATTAGATAACTGGAGAAGCTGAAACGGGAACACAGAAATAGCAGTTCTCTAGTTAAGTTATGGCAAACTTTGCCCTACTACTCCTCCATATATACCAATCTGTTATCTCTCCCTGTAAGTTATATTTTCTTCCTAAGGCAAGAGCAAATGGGTAGAAGAGGCGTTTTTTCCTCAAATTTGGCATACAGTACCTTGTCTCCCTTCTCTGTATATAGGGGGGAAGAAACAGAGCTGGGAAATGAGAAAAGTGGAGTTGTGATTCTCCTTAAAAGCCAGACAAGAGAAAGAAAACTCCTAAGGATGGAGTAATGTCAAGCACAAATATAAATTGGGAGATGACTGTCTGGAGAGCAGCCCTGCAAAAAGGGACCCGGGGGTGCTGGTCAACAGCAGGCTTGGTGTAAGCCAGCAGTGTGTCCTGGCAACCAGGAGGCCAAATGGCATCCTGGGGTTCATCAAACATATCATAACCAGCTAGTTGGAAGAGGTGATTATCCCCCTGTATTCAGCGTTGGTGCAGCCTCAGCTTGAGTACTGTGTGGAGTTCTGGGCCCCACAATTTAAGAAGGATGTGAAAATCCTCAATACCTCCAGAAGAGGGAAACAAAGATGGTGAAAAGGGCTGGAAGGAATGTCTTATGAGGAGCAGCTAAGGACTTCAGGTTTATCTAGTTTGGAGAAAAAGAGGCTGGGGGATGACATTGCTCTTTACAGCTTCCTGAGGAGGGGAAGTGGAGAAGGAGGTGCTGATCTCTTCTCCCTGGTATCTAGTGATAGGACATATGGGAATGGTTCAAAGCTGTGCCAGAGGAGGTTTAGACTGGACGTTAGGAAGCATTTATTTACTGAGAGGGTGGTCAAACATTGGAACAGGCTTCCTAGAGAGGTGGTCGATGCCCCAAGCCTGTCAGTGTTTAAGATGCATTTGGACAGTGCCCTTAATAACATGCTTTATCTTTTGGTCAGCCCTGAAATGGTCAGGCAGTTGGACTGGATGATCATTGTAGGTCCCTTCCAACTGAAAATAAAATATTCTATTCTATATGGAATGCATCCCTAGCTGCTCGTAGTAAAGATTTTATTTTGCGGCCTTGCATTTCAGCTACCCCAAGGCCAATCAGAGCTGTGTCATGGTGGTTATATGACTGCTAGTGATGTTTATAGTGCCTGTATCTATTCATGTTAAAATAGTTATTTTAACGTGTTTAGGATGGGAAAAGGGAATTTAGCAAAAAAAGTCTTAAATAAATAGAAAAGTACTTTAATTTTAAACAGAGATGGTTCCGAGCAAAAATGCAACAAAAGAGATTTCGAAGAGGTTATCAAAGAATTATTGGATTGCAACGTATGATTCGAGGCTGGCTAAATCACAGAAACAATGCAGCAACCATAATCCAGCGAAATGTACAAAGATTCCTTGCCTGCAGACGTAGGAGAAGATTTGCTGTTGGAATAATTAAATTTCAGGTAAATACCTCTTGTAACAAAACTACAATATGTTTCTTATTTTTATTTTTTCATTTTTTCTCTCTGGGTTTTTGGGGGAAGGAAATATTTAGTTTGGTTGGTGAATTTATTAGTTAAATTGCAGGCCAAGTCAGCTTCAGTTTAGACATCAAAGCTAAAGGCAAACAGATCATGAAGTAATATTAAGCATGTAGTGGTTGAGGTGACTTATGTGGGAGTAGGTTTGGAGTGTTTATGCATGTTTGTTTTGGTCTTTTGTCTTGAAAATCCAGTATTGGAAGATTAAACACTGAATGGTTATTACTTAAAAATTAATAACCAAGGTAATTAAATACTTTGTCAGACTTGCGTAGAATTTATTTGGAACGGTAATGGAAGTTCTATTATCTTGTTCACAACTTTTTTCTCTTTGTGAAACTACTTTTCTGTAGGCATTGTGGAGAGGATATTCTTGGAGAAAGTGCAACGACACAGCAGAAACTAAAGCTTTAAGACGCAGTTTAGAAAAGGCTAATGAAAAGAGCAGAGAAGAAAACAAATTGTGCAACAGAACTGCAATTGCTATTGAATACCTTCTAAAATACAAACATATCTCTTATATTCTTGCAGCATTAGAGCATCTTGGTCAGTATTTCATTTTATTATAACTAATAGATTTCCAGGATGAGAGAAACCGGAATTTTTCAGCTGAGAAGAGTTCATAATGATACTTAGGCCTTCTGTATGATTGGAAAAAGTGAACGTGTTAGAGTATAATGTTTTGTTTGTTGTTTTTTTTTTTTTCCCCCGACTAAAATTAGATTATTGATGTAAGAGTGATATTAAAATGGTTATGTAGAGAAAGGAAATCCTATATGATTGCTCTGTTTTCCTGGAAGTCCTAGTAATATTATGCCTTACCCAAGTCAATTAGATTTACTATCGGTGTATGTTCTCCATGGATTGTTTTGTCTGCTTAATTTTTAGTCTGGAATATTAAAACTATTAATTTTAGAAATACTTGTTTAAATCAACAAAAGCGGTTTTTACTACTTTGCCCTTCTACTTAAAAATAAGAGAAATCCTGGCTTGCAATTAGATTGCTTGAGCTTCAGAATTTTGTTTATTTTTTTTCTTTAATTATCACAGAGGTGGCTACTAGGCTGTCCCCGCTCTGTTGTGAAAGTATGGCCCAGAGCAGAGCAATCTTCACTATTTTTGTTCTGATACGGAGTTGCAACCGGAGTGTTCCATGCATGGATGTGATCAGATATTCAATTCAGGTTCTACTTAATGTTTCAAAGGTAACTAATATTTTCTTTTGCAGGTTTATCTGTAGACTACTTTATTTAGTACTTATTTATCCACAAAATTTCTGAATAAATTTGAAACAACAAAATTAATAGCGTTAAATAAAAAATAGTTTCTGAATTTTAACTGTTATTTTGAAACCAATTATCTACTTTGTAATAATTGTGATTTAATTTTTCTTTTTCATAAATACTTAAAGCTACTCCAGTACTGTAGTAGTACTGTAGTTACTGACTGGATTGATTGTTCTAGATTTTTTTTTTTACTTTGAAATTTAAAATACCTACTGAACATACTTTTTGATCTTCCATCCATCTTACAGGCATTTACATTCAAATTACTTTATTTTTATTTCAGTGAAAAAAATCTAACGTTTAGGCTAAACTTATTTTTAAATTTCTCTAAACTTATTCTAATTTCTTCTTCTATTTAAAATGTAAAATCAGATTCTATGGGTTTCTAAACAAGGGCGGGAGTCACAAAGGGTAGCCAGATCAGCTACAAATTGAATCTAGGGAAGAATATGGATTTTGCTTTTTTCTCTAACCTGAAAGGTCTTTTAAAGATCTGTCTATATGATCTCTCTTGTCTTCTTCTTGTATAACAGTATGAAAGAACTACTCAAGCAGTTTATGAAGTAGAAAATTCTATAGACACATTGCTAGACCTACTGCAAAGGTACAGAGGGAAAGCTGGGGACAAAATCTCAGAGAAAGGAGGAAGCATTTTCACAAAGACCTGTTGTTTGTTGGCCATCCTTTCAAAGGACTCCAAAAGAGCTTTGGTAAGATTTAAATGGTTTGGGTTTAATAATTTGATTTAACATGCTTTTCTTGCATGTTTTGGTGGTGTTTGTAATTTTTTTTTTTCCTCTCCCTCTCTACCATACCTGTTATGACTATAATATTAATTATGACTAAACTCTAATTTAAAAAAAATGCTTTTCCAAGATGGTGAAAACACTCATTATTTTTTGCTCTGTATGCCCTGGTCACCCAGACCTATTCAGTAGAGACATTGAGGTTCTGATCCTGCAATCCTTGCAAGATTATGATACTACAATCCCTACTTTTCACAGGGTTTTGATGACTTTCTATCAATTGCTTAGCATTAGATATAATTTAGTTGCCACTTAATTAGCTTTTATTCCATTTCTGAAAGTTTACTGTTGCTTTTCAGATAAAGTTAAGATCTTTATTGTCAGTAAGAACTGGCAATATAATTTGTCCGTGACTTTGTGTTGACATACTCTATGGTAACAGAGACATAACCTGTTTCTGAAAGAAATTTCCCTTTGTTCATGCCTATTGCTAGAATCCCTAATAAGGTTATTACGGTAGTCTGGGTTCTGTGCTATAAACTTGCCAGCTGCTTATCCATCAGATACAAGCTCTTAAGTTATCCAGTCACCTCTGACAATTGCATTATTCTTTCATTGTTATGAAAACAGATACAAACACGTTTGTCTCTCTGTACCAATCATTGAAGGCATATGCCAATGACATATGTAAAAATTTATTTTAATGAGAAATTAGTAAAATTTGTCTTGCATTTTCTGACATCTCAAGTTGCATACCAGTTGTTAAGTATTTTGAAAGCAGCAACACTGACTTGTTGTAGGTGTGCTGGCTTTAAAATGGTTTCACTGAACTTGTGGGTAGAAGTTCAACCTGAATGATAAACATTCAGTTTTTGCTGAAGAAAACAGGTTTCTCGATTTGTTAAGTTGCTTTCAAACTTGTAGTACTAACTGTGCACTCTTTTCACCTTTTCTCAGGAAATCCGAAGCATACCAAGAGCTGTTACTTGCATTCAAAGCCTATATAAACTTACAGCTCGTAAACACAAAATGGATGCAGAGAGAATACTTGTGAAGCAGAAAACAAACACTTTCCTAAGTGGAACTTCCTTTGTTCCAGTAACTCCTCTAAGAATAAAAACAGTTTCGAGGTAAGAGCTTAAAAATTAGTCTGCTGTTTTCACTGTGGCAGTATAATATTTTAATGGCAAGCCACTAATATTTTCACAGAATTAAACCAGACTGGATTTTGAGGAAAGATAACATGAAAGAAATTGTGGATCCTCTGCAAGCAATTCTGATGGTGGTGGATACACTTGGTATTGCCTGCTGCTGAAATGTAAATGATGTATATGAAAATCTATTTGTACACTATGTATTTAGTAGACAGCTAAATGATTTTGAAAGAAAGCTAGTAAGCGTCAAGCCCTGAAAATGTTTATTAAATTGCAATCAACATTTCTGTAACTTTTTTGTGTTGTATACAGCTTTTGAAATCCTGTTTTGTACTACCACCAAAACCAATTGTAAAATAAAATGATTATCCCTGGAAATTTTTCACTAGCGTGGTAATGTATTATTATTACACAACTTTGAATCTTACAAATAGAACGGTATTCCTCGCTCTGATTAAATGTTGTAGAATGCAATTAAAAACGTTTTTTTGTGTGGGACAGTTATGCTGGCTTGTCTGATCTGGAGAGTTATACTTAGGAAGGGAGGCATAGTCTGTAGATTTCAAAAATGTCTACTGGTTTTGGGGGGCTTGGGTTTACTTCTGGTAAGGTTTTGAAGGGATTATGTGTGACTGTAGGAAATTATTTTTTTTTTGTAATTCCCATTTTTTTAAAACACTACAAGATTATGATGGAACAACAGGACATTCTAAGTGTGAATTAGAAATTCTGACCTACCTGATATTTTAAGGGAGGTGATTTGCAAGTGCTTTCTTCCTATCAAGTGAGCAGAACATACGGCATGCATCTCATCCGGCTGAATAGGTGGTGTCCATCACAGAATCTCCCTTGAATTCTGTTTGCTTGTGCCTTGGAATTGCATTTTCTTAGAGCAAGGCCAAGAAAATTAAAACTGTAAAATTATACCGTCCCACCCCCAAATTTAAAGATTATGCCTCCCAAGAGTGGAACGTGATGCTGAATCAGCTGGTAGCCTTTAGTCAGTTTGGTGATAATGCATCGTAAATGAGATTGCTTTTTTTTTTTTATTTTTTCTTTTTCTTTAAAAAAAGGCTCAGAAGGGGCTAGCTGTATACAACAGAACCCAACAGACAGATAATAGTAGTGGCCATGTTCTTAATGTAACAGTCTCTGGATTGCCTAATATATAAAATGCAGCTGACTGGTTATGTGGGGGTAGGCTGGAGGAGGGGCGAATTTTCTATTTCCTCTTATTTCAGCCAAGGTAAATAATATGATAACAGAATGCCCTTTAAACTTGGAACTCAGGAGGTTCTGAGGGGAACAGTGTTAATTAGTTTAAATTGTTCCATAATCTTGTTGCCTGATTTCACTGTAAAATGGTAAATTCTATCCTCTTTACTGATGTAAAGTATGCCAAATGGAAGTTGAATTCTGCAAGTCTGGTGTTAGGGTATTTGGAGAACTAAAATAAATGAAAAATGTGTTTTCAGTAAAATAACTTGTTGCAAAATACCATGGACACTAAAGGCATTTGTGAATACCTTTGAAAATCCAGTTAATTATTTACAGAAGTAATACTTGGGGAGTTTTCACAGGTGGTGGAAACTATTAATGGAGACAGTAATGAAGATGAGATTTAAAAGCTGTTTTTTCTTTCTAGTTACGATGTATTCAGGAAAACTCTTTGCAGAAGGTAAATACACTGAATTCCATTGTTAATAAGTGTACATTGAATCTAGAACATGTAGTCTATGGTAACTGAAGTCTTTCATACCTTTACCAAGAGTAAATTATGGTTTTAAATACAATTTTGTTGTGAGATGGCTGATGATTATGATTCATCTGTTGCTGTAGCTTGGGGCTACAAATTGAAATCTAAGCTTCAAAGCTGTAATACTGTGAAAGGTTCAGACTTTTATGCAAAAAAAGTTTTCTTCTGAAATATGCTTGAGAGGTTTTGAGGCACTTATACAATTTGAATTTTGTACTATTAAAGCATTTTTTATATTGAAGTGTCTTGGTGATTGAAGTGTTTTGGCTTACCACAAAGCAAAGGAGTGGAAGTTAAATGGAACCTGCAGAAGCTAATCTGGGGTGGTTCTGCATTTCCTATCCCTGTTTTCAGTATTGCTTAAAATTCCTGAGTTTATATGGATTGCGTACCACCTAAACTGTAAGCTCACAAACCTGTGGACTGTATATGAGAGCACGCCTCCATTAATTGAAAAGGTGTCCCTTTTTTGCATTTCATTTTGTATCTGCTAATATATATTTAATTCCAACATACTTGTTGCAACTACATCTGTCTTCACTAGAGTTTTGTCCTTATGCAAAGCACTTGAAATTACACTGATATGCTTTGGAATGTCAAACAAAAGGTACGTAGGTAGCAACCATTTGTCTTTTAATTACTTTAAAATCTTAATTACCCTCAAGTTTGGGTTGCTTTTTCCTAATTTAGATGTGATGCAGTGGCTATGTAAGGAAGGGAATTATTAAAAAAAAATATTGGTACTTTCTCTTTAGTAAAAGTACTAAATTTGCAGAAAATTCTAGTAAATGCAATAAATTCTAGTGACATTATTGAGTGAAGGAGCAATAGTTTGTGATTTTGGTTCTAATGTGTAGGGTGAATTGCAGCAGTGCCAACTTGTGGGAAAATTCTGCCCAATTATAATGAGATTCTTAGGTGGTTTTTAAAATTTGATTCTTCAGTCTAGATTGCCTTGTAATGCCATGGAGAGAATTTTTGAGATCCCAAGGATAATTTTATAAGAAATTCAAGCCTAAGTATTGCTTTTTGTCCTGTTGGGGTTTTTTAAATAACTTAGTCATATTCAGCACAACTCCTTTTAAAGGTTTTCTCCTATTACTGGTTTGTTTTTTTCTTAATTACAGTTCTCCTCGTTCTTTCCTTAACCTCCATTCTTCTTTCTTTTCCACTGACACTGTTCTTAAATTCCCTTTGTTCAGCAAGTTTTAACTCCTATATTGCCTCCTGGCAGTTTGTCATATTGTTCTGATAACGTTTGCTGAATGAGTACCTATGGCATGGCTCATCTTGACACTATTGCCACTGGATTTTAGAGCAGGCATCTGTATGTTTATGCAGCAAAGGGTGCTCATGCTTACATCTTCTGGGCTAAAGAGTCAAATAAATGTGTCCTGCGTCAGTTTTGTCCAGTTCATGTTAGGAAGTTTCATTCTACAGCTGGTATTCATGTGAACCTAAAGATCAAAAGCGGATATAATTGTAATATATCTTAATTTCAGTGAATCTTGCAAGACCCTTTCATGCTTATAAGTATTCAGAATTTCATTCACCTTGTTTGAAAGCCTGAATCAATCCAACTGATAGTAAATAAAGTAATGCAAAAAAAGTTCATATCTGGGCTGAGAGTTTTAGTGAGAAATACATTTATCTTTTTGCAGGTAAACCTTGTGATTTGCCACACATAGAAAATGGAAAGATGGCTGAGTACTATTATAATTTCAAAAGTTACTATTTCCCTATGCGTAAGGAAAAAAAACTTTCTTACTCTTGTATGGTTGGTTATACAACTGAAACTGGGACTCAAGGTGGAAGAATAACATGTACAGCAAAAGGATGGTCTCCAGTGCCACGGTGCTACAGTGAGTTAGCTTTATTTATCTCATCATTGCTTCTAGCAGGAAATTTTTCTAACTGGATTTCCTTGAACGTACAGGAACAGAAGCTGCATAGCAAGAGGGATAAAATGTATGAGTAAGGACAACTAGGTGAAATCAATCCTTTATGTATGCAAACTGCATATGTTTACATATGGACTGTTTTTACAGTAATATATATTTAAGGGTAAAAACCATATATGTTTCTATAAGAACACCAAGAAAGTTGCCCAGCTTCCTTATTTTGGGAAAACTAAGTTTCCCCTCAGATGTATATCCTCTAGAGCCTCCTTAGCTTCTACGTTCCTTGGTTGTCATGTTCCATGCTATTAACATCAGTTTGATGTATTGTTTGATGATTGTGGTAGAGCTTCTTCAATAGGTCAAGAAAACAAGATTAGATCAGACTAGCTAAAACCCCCCTTCTTCTGTTAGAGAACAAAACTATTCCATTAATTCTTTCTTTCTAACCAAGCCGTCTCCTTTCATTTAGAAAAATGTAACAAGCCTCTTTTGGAAAATGGCTTTTTTTATGGTACAGAAATGTACTTCAAAATACACGAGGAACTGCGATACAAATGTAATCCAGGCTACTACACTCCAAGCGGTGGTACTGAAGATACAGTACAATGTCGGCCAGAAGGATGGTCCTTCCAGCCAAGCTGTACTAAAAAACGTGGTAGGATTCTGCATTGTTCTCCTTTAAAACCTGCTTTATATGTATACAATTCTGCTGTCCTTGCGGTACCTGTAGGGCCAAACTGCCTATGTCAGGTTACCACCTGAGTACTCCTAAAGCAGGTTCTCAGCTTTACCTCATGGGAAGAAGTTGTCAGATTTCTCATGCTGCTAGTTTAGTGAATTTGTATAGATAAAAACTAAATGTAGAAGGAACCAATATAGATGAAACTGCATTATTTCAAATAAATCCATTGCCATCCAAACTTTCTTCCCAAATGACAACTAGAAAACCTGTGTAAACTACTGCATTTTTAATTATACATTATTTGCAAAGATTTTTGCCTTGGATATAACCATTTTAAGTTGTTTCTAAGGAAAATTTTAGATTAATAACTTGAAAAGAGCAATTAATATTATGCACATTATTTATTTAAGAGTCATGTCAAGTACCCGATTTACATCATGGCAGCTACTTCACAGCCCAACGAGAGCTTCGACTGAATGAAACGCTGCTGTACAAATGTGATGAGGGTTATCATACTGCAGGAGGAAACACTACAGAAGAAGCAGTGTGCCTAACACGTGGGTGGTCCCTTACTCCAAACTGCACTAGTATGTAATGGGCTGGAAATTAATTCTGTTTGAAATACGATTTATTCTACAAATGAACAAAAACTTACAAAAAGGCTTGTCTTATAAGCTACTGGGGGGAGAGAGGGGACTCTTCCTCAACTGGTTTTCACTGCTGTGTGTTTTCTTCCTAGAAGTGACTTGCTCCTCTTTGAGTGCAATAGCACATGGAGGTTTCCATCCTGTGAAGAAAACCTATGAAGAGGGAGATGTAGTTCACTTTTTCTGTGAGGAAAATTATTCCATCAGTGAATTTGACCTAAGTCAATGTTATTATTTTGGATGGCATCCGGACCCTCCAGTGTGTGAAGGTATCTTATTTTTATTGCTTTACCATGTCAAATTCTTAGTGAAAGACTAGGACCTTCTTTCATGAAGTGCTTTATGAATACAAAATGAAAATATGCTTTTTGTACCAGTTCACAGCCTGAATAAAAAATCAAGTGGTAGCTGAAAGGCATGGAGCCAAGGTAGCAGGGAGGGAGGCAATGATAACTGGACTTAGTTTTCAGTGGACTCTAAGAGCAGAGCAGACAGTGTCTCTTGCTGACGTATCCTGAACAAGCAGAAACCAACAATTACAAGGAAGGTCAGCCCCTGAAGCTCAAGTTAAACCATGTTCAAATTACATGAAGGTTTAATCAAGCACGCCTTGTGAAATGGAAACATGCCTCTTGACAGGCATTATAAATAAAATTTGTAACAAGATCCTCCTGAATTTAGGGCTTGGGGTACTTTGCAGTTTTACAGCCTCACCAAACTGTATATGTTTTGAACAGAATTAACTAGAAAGGCCATCCCGAGGACAGAAACATACCATAGCTTCCCCAGTCATTGGAGGATAATGGAGATTCTCAGAAAAGAAACTTCCAAAAGAATGACAAGTCTAGTGAACCAGATGAGATACAGTAAACAGCAGAAAAGAGTACAAATCAACATTTAGGTTAGCTGAGAATTTATAATACTGTTCAACATCCCTTGATAGTTGTGGTTCACTGTCTTATCTGGATGTTGTTCCCTTTCTGAGGATTACTTCTGAGCTTTAGGGGATCTCACAGCCTCATGGTAACAACTTGTCTCCTTTATATACAAGGCATGCCAGGTGTTGATGACAAAGGATGGGACAATCAATAATTTTTATTGGTTTACACTAAACCTATGCTATCAATTTCCAATATATTTTTACAATAATTTTTCCTGTGAAGTATGTTCTCTAAAGCAAACTTAATAATCAGGGTAGGTGGTGGGGTGTGGGGGTGTGTGCTTGAGATTTAAAAAAAATATATTTAGCCTTTAAAAATATACAGATGTATTAAGCACAGTTTTCAGTAAAATTAGTGTTTCATTACTCTTTTGTAGCTAATCGTGTAGAAAACTATGTGATTGATTACAAAGATGAAATTAATTTTCCTTTCCTAGAAGATACAGTAGCATTTAAAATACAGCAGAATCTCTCAATTAAATGGCATGAGTTAGGACCACAGCCCTGTATTCATTCTGATGACACAGCAGGAATTTTTCTTGGGTGAGCACAGAGAAGATGAGGTGCTCAGGAGAATGAAAACATGGCCTAAACCTAGCTTTGATGGATGAAAAGCTGGACATGAGCCGGCAATGTGCCCTGGCAGCCCAGAAG
>BOSO01007777.1:317-71976 GCA_018403395.1 Gorsachius goisagi
ACTACATTGGTGTTACGAGGTTTATTCTTCCCGATTTCAGTGACAATACAAGGGTCACATTTCATCATGCGGCCCTAGCATTGTTCCATATTAACACGAATCAGATGGACACATTTCACACTGCTCACTGCTACACAGAAGGCAGTTGGGGGGCGCTGCAACAGAAAGGACATGGCTTTTTAGACTAAAGGGAGGCTGGGCCTGATGTTAGTTCGGAGGCCTTGGCTTAGATTGCAGGTGTAAAAGTGTGTGTAGAAGGAGAGAGGGTTTTAATGCTTCTCCCCCTCCCGAGCCTCCCATCCTGAGGGGCTGGCCCTGAGGGAGGACTGAAGGCGGCCTTGCCAGGGTAGGGGCTGGGGCTGCACTGACAGGACCCCCATGAACAGTTTCGGGGATCAGCCCTTGCTCTCCACATAAAGGCAGGCAGAGCTGTCACGCAAGTGCCTGGATGGTTCCAACAGGAAACCCCGCGAGGGGGTCCCCCCACGTGCCAAGCTGGGCTCCTGCCTGGAGGCTGCTGCCAGAGACTGAATAGCCCGCTCGTTGCCTCACGGCTTGCTTGTTTGTGTACTCAGCTGATAAGATCACCGTTGCCGCGGGCAAGGTGACTTGGCTGCTGGAAAAAGCAGCAGGACAAAGCAGCAGCAGGGCTGGGGGTGCCCTGATCAAACCCCCACCAACAGCTTTGGGGATCGTTCGTTTCTCCAAATAAGGAATGGCAGAGCTTTCACAAAAGTGTCCTGGTGGTACCAACAGCACAACCCCGCGAGGCACCAGCGCTGGCTGAGCTCCATGCCCAGACGCAGGCATGGATGCACAGAGTGTTGGCAGGCAGGAGCCAGGCACAGGGCTCCTCGGACCAGCAGTGGGGCCCCGAGGGCCTGGGGGAGCCCATGGCCATGGACAGCATCAGACAACGACACCCACCTGACCCACTCACACTACGGCAGGCAGTGACAGGACACCCATCTGTCTGCTCGGACGGACGGACTGCTGAGGGTGCCTGAGGTGAGGGAAGGCTTATTGCAGCGGGATCATCTGGCTGTGGGCTCCCTCCGATGGGATACCCAGGAAAAGAGGGAAACCCTCTTGGGGTTAGACCACGGGCTCTCTCTGAGACTGTCCAGTGGGCTGCCAGCTCCCCTTTTACTGCAATTGCTCAGGTTTCCCTCATCAATGGCTCACGACTGTCCTCTGGGGTCTGTGTCAGGAGGGGCCGTAGAGGGAGAGATTTGCCTTTGCCTGGCAGGGACTGCTGTTTACATTGGCCAGCTTACCACAGGGTAAGCTCCACTGCCTATAGAGTGAGAAACCTTAACATCACCAAGAGATTATTGTCATGCTTGGAAAGGACCTTCAAAAGGCCATCTAGCCAACCCCCTGCAATGAGCAGGGCCATTTTCAACGAGATCACGTTGCTCCTACCTGACCTTGAGTGTTTCCAGGGATGGGGCATCTACCACCTCTCTGGCCAACCTGGGCCAGTGTTTCACCACCCTCATCGTAAAAACGTCTTCCTTACATCTAGTCTGCATCTCCCCTCTTTCAGTTTAAAGCCAGTACCCCTCGTCCTGTTGCAACAGGCCCTACAAAAAACTCTGTCCCCATCTTTCGTAGAAGCCTGAAAGGCAGCGCTCAGGTCTCCCTGGAGTCTTCTCCAGGCTGAACAATCCCAACTCTCTCAGCCGTTCTTCATAGCAGAGCTGTTCCATCCCTTGGATCATTTTTGTGGCCTCCTCTGGACACACTCCAGCAGGTCCATTCAAATCCCCTTTGTGCACCACACTGCTTACCATTATCTGGCTGAGTGATGCACATTCCTTCTCCGTGTCCCAGTGCTTGGCAGCTCCATATACCAGTTCAGTTGGCATCCGTGTGTCTACTGCTAACACCTGGCCATGATCATATGTTAGAAAGCCAGCATTTTCAAGGCAGTCCTTTTCATTTTGTCCAACGGTGTGTGGGGACAGCAGAGTGTGTTTGTATTCACAGTCGCAGCACAGCCAGGAGAGGCTGCTGCTATGGGCATTATCCAGGTCCTTTCAGTCTCCTCTTCCAGGCTTCAAATTCCTACATCCCCTACCTTTCCTCCCTCGGACCTACTGCGAGACTCCAACCTGTGCAGGACCTGTATAGCACCATTTTTCAGCCGTGCCTCACAAGGCATTCTTGGTATTTGGAGAGCCAGAATCCCACAGAAGGGGAAGAGAAGGTACCAGTTTCCTCACAGAGAGCCCTGGGGTGAAAGCTGGAACAGGAAAGGGCTCAGGGAACCCCCACGAAGCTGCTTTTCCTAGGCCACACTTAAGTCACGGCCTGGATCTAAAAAGCTCCTTCCCCCATCCCTGCTTGCCCAATGAAATTTCTCAGCACCTTGGGGTTATGTGGAAACACACCTTAGAACTCATCTAGGCCTGATTTGGGGGCAAAATCCAGCTCTTCTAACCCAAATTGCTGAGGGTAAGTTTGCTCTTTGGGCAGATGCTGCAGTATATGAATCCCTTGTAGAATCACAGAATCATTGGGGTTGGAAAAGCCCTTTAAGATCACCAAGCCCAACCATTCCCCTAACCCTGCCATCACACCACTAAACCCTGGCCCTAAGCACCTCGTCTACCTGGCTTTTAAATCCCTCCAGCGATGGGGACGCCACCCCTTCCCTGGGGAGCCCCTTCCAGTGCTTAACAACCCTTTTGGGGAAGGAATTTTTCCCAATGTTCAATCTAAACCTGCCCTGGCACAACCTGAGGCTGTTTCTCCTCGTCCCATCGCCCGTTCCCTGGGAGCAGAGCCCGACCCTCCCCGGCTCCCCCCTCCTGTCAGGCAGTTCTAGGGAGTGATAAGGGCTCCCCTCAGCTTCCTCTTCTCCAGGCTGAACACTCCCAGCTCCGCCAGCCGCTCCCCAGCAGCCTTGGGCTGCAGACCCCTCCCCAGCTTCGCTGCCCTTCTCTGGACACGCTCCAGCCCCTCCATGTCCTTCTGGGAGTGAGGGGCCCAACCCTGAACCCAGCATTCAAGGGGCGGCCTTACCCATGCCCAGGACAGGGGCAGAGTCACTGCCCTGCTCCTGCTGGCCACACTATTCCTGATACAAGCCAGGATGCCACTGGCCCTCTTGGCCACCTGGGCATACTGCTGGCTCATATTCAGCTGCCTGTTGATCAGCGCCCCCAGGTCCTTTTCCACCAGGCAGCTTTCCAGCCACTCCTCCCCATGCCTGTAGCGTTGTGTGGGGTTGTTGTGACCCAAGTGAAGGACCCGGCCCTTGGCCTTGTTGAATCTCATGGGCCTGGGCCCATGGATCCAGCCTGGTCAGGTCCCTCTACAGAGCTGCCCCCCTGCCTCCAGCAGATCCACATTCCACAGTCCAATACCAGATGCCAGACATAGGTGCCTAGCAGCCTTCCCTCAGGGCACCTGTGTATGAGGTGGCAGAGTGAGACAGCAGGCATTGCAGGAGGCGGTATTTGGCCACAAAGGGCCTAACTTGCATGTTTTTCTACTCATGATTCTTCTAGAGATATTTTGGTAGTTACCGTATCTTACTACAAGTTAGGAGTGAGTTGGCTCGTTGACTTGAGGCAAGACAGGGTCAAGGAAGAAGAGTCCTAATGTTATGGAGATGGACAAAACTGCAGCAGCGGAGGCTTTCGCCTGTATGGCATGGTTGAGGGTTTGAGGATGCTGCGCTTCTGACATGACTGTGTGGTCAGGCTCAATAGAGATTACCTGTTTTCTGTGGTTTACTGCAGTAGCTGTTGCAGGGGCGCTTCGTAGCTGCTGCTGATACTGAGGTGACCTTCTAACAGGAGAGGAATCTCCTGGAAGAACAGAGAAGGCAGTAGACACTAGCCGGGGTCCTCCTGTCCCGTCCTGTCCCTGGCTCATGGCTGATTTGCTGTGGTGGGATTCGGTGACAGCGTCAGCATGACAAGGCAGCGCTCAGGCTGAGCACAAAGAGCTTTGCCCACACTGAACCCCAATCTGCAAGGCTGTCACACAAAACTGCGAGTCGGGTTTAGTGCATGAGGATAAGGAAGAGGAATATTTGCTATTTAAGCATTTATATCACCCAGGTCACAAATTAATTAATGGGCTGCTGCTGAAGTTTGTAGGTTTGATTATTCGTTTAGATGGGCTATTTTTGTTTTTTTTTCCTTTGATGGGTTCAATCAGACGTGGTGGCCAGTCTGGCTGTAATTGCAACTGCGTTTGTCAGTGAACCAAAAACCTTACTAAACAAAAACAGCACCAGTTCAACAATATCCATTTACATGGACTGGGTGTAGGTAATTTTTCAGATGTGAACACCTGACATCAACTTCAGAAAGATTATTCAAGCCAGACCTAATGATATGTGAAAGTCCTTGTTAATTATACTGATTTAAACAATACTAAGCTGGTTTCCATGCCCCAAGTGTATAATACCAGGGATTGGAGCTGTTAACTCAGCAAACTGAGATAATTTCTTGGAAAACTAAGACACCTGCAAATGCATCTTGGCATTCCCCAGTCTGCTGTCTAACACTGAACTGCTTGTTATGTTGCTGTGCCTCTGTACAAAGCTGCTTTCGTGTATGCAATTCGTATGCAATATTTTACTTTCAAGTGTGCTTACTTTAGGATGATTCTGCCAAAGTATTTGTTTGGATCTGAGTTTGATCATCTGACAGTTGAAGCGCGTACAATTTATATACATTTTCAACTGGTCTATTTTTACCGAATAAAAGTATTTTGGAAAAGGACAGATTCTTGTTTAACTGCTTAAATACATCAACCTGGATAAACTGTTAATTCTACAAACTGGCACTCCAGTCCGAATCCCAAGGCTGTAATCCAAAACAGCAGTTATGCTGGCATCCCAGTTCTTTCTGTGCTATTAAAAAAATGCCTCCACAAAGTGTATTGCAGATAATAAGATTTTCATTGATTATTTTTAGTAGCATTATGTTACATACATATATGCAAGTTTTTGCTGAAGATAAGTACGGACAGAATTATATCCTTATTAAGGTTTGATAATTAAGTGTTTTCTCCCTTAAAATAAGACCTATAAAAGTTTAGCCAATAAGGTGAAATTTTGCTCTTATTCAAAGTACTTAAAATGCCACAATCAGTTTTCTGTTAAAAACACTTTAAAGCTTTCTCAGCCAAAAAAGTCTAAATTAAGGCCTTGATAACTTAATACACTTCATGTATTTCTTTGCTGCAACACCTTTTAGAAACACACTGGTGACAATTATTTAAGAGATCTAAAGGAAAAAGTTATCCGCTCTCAATAGCAGACCTCAAGATCTGTTCATTATTACTTTAAAATTGTCTTACTTTAAAATTTCTAAAAGGAAAAGGAGTTAATAAGTTCAGTCAATATTTATTTTCTTCTAAGTAAAATCAAGTAATGTTCATGTAAACATATGTAATACATAAATATTAACTCAATCCATTAAACCTTTGGGTACCATGGCACTGAACTTATGGCAATAGCGTAACTTGAAAATAATGTTGCTTGCCAATGACAGAGGTTTCTAAATCAATAAATACATCTGAAAAAAAGAGAACAGTTCACGACAGAAAAGCGTAGTACCTGAAGCCAAATGCCACAGTACAGTCACGCAGGAGCTGATCTGTAAGGACTGTGTAGATAGAACAATTGTCACTAAAACTCTCTCTAAAAAAATAAAATGCGCTGTTAATAACTATTATTACCTGAAGTTAGGTAAACCATGCCAGACAGCACAAAATATAGCAGCTGGGAAATGCAAGTAATTTGGTAGGTCCATCTAATTCTTCAGCATAGCTGTGCAGGAATCAAGAGGGATTCTCTGTTTCTTCCTTAAGTCTTTTTCTTTTTTCTTCCAGTGTTTGTTTAAATACTTTTTTCAAGGTGTTGTAAACATATGGTCCATTTTCAGAATCAAAGCTTGTCTAATAAAAGGGAGAAATTCAAGTTCAGTTGTTAAATAGATGTCACACAGCAAATGCAAAGTAGATGACCAACCTTTTCTGAAACAATTAGGTTTAAGGTTTATCAGAGGAAGTATGTGCTCTGTGGAGGAGTCCTTGATGCTGAGTGTTCCAATGTTATATGACTAGACATAACACAAACTACTAGGAGAAGTGTTAACAGGGGACAAGTCTGTGGATTTACAAGAGATTAGGAAGCAGTTTGACAGATGTCCTGTTCACATAATCTCACCTCCTGAATCTGAGAAAGCAGCTGTGAGCTGAGCAATACCAAGCTTAACCTGCCACGGGTACGAAAAGATTGCAAAAGCAGAAGTTATTTATACACATCCTATATTAAGGGCCCAAAACATAACTGAATAGCAATGTAATTTCAGAAAATTATTTCATCTGATGGAAAGACTCCAAGTAGAACAGAATCTACCAAAGCCTTTGGTAAACTACTCTGTGATTAATTATTCTCACAGCTTATAGATTATCTTCTCCCTAATTTGAAGAAGTCCCTGAATTGGCAGTGATCCAGGAACAGAAAAACACGACTAAAGGATTAAGGCTGTAGTGACAGCATTTAATTTTTTTGAGAATATTTCCTACCCTTTACATAGGCTGATTATTATAAAATGTAAACTCTGAAATAGCTCAGCACGAGTACACTGACCGCAAAGGAATTACTGTAACTTTTCTCACAGAGACCTGCTCTGTTCATTCACCCTTCGTGATTTAAAACAAATAAATATGACGTCAGGGACAAAGGATTACTTGCCTTAGTGAAAGCTTTAATAGCGCGAGCAAGTAAGGCCTCCTCCACGTCAGCTGGCAGCGTTTGCAAGTTCACCACACAGTGCAAAATACAAAGGATAGTCTGACACTGTTCCTGGTGGGAAAAAGGAACCACAGCTCATTAGAAGAAATGTTTTCATGAAAAACACTTAACTTCCAGGTTTTGTTAATTGCTGTTTAAATATCAGACTGTGCCTTCCGGTATTGAAACCTTCAGGTGTAGGAGTTGGGGAGGGAACTTGCGCAAGCCTGAAGAGCCTCTACATAATTATTTCAGTTGTGATGGGAGAAACTCTTCTCCTGTAGCGTACCACAAGCTGCTCTGGAAATTTCCAGGAGGTCAGGCATGCATCTGGGGACTTATTTTTCAAGGTCCCCTACACAAACAGTAGCATCCATGTGAACTGGCATGGAAAAAGTGAGATGTGATCTTTTCAGCCCAAAATGCTATGCATGTTTAGGGCTCTTCCCCCAGCTAACAGAGGATGATCTGCATCTCTCTCTCCTACCAAGGCTCCTTCACTGTTAAAGGAAGCTTGCAGAAAGGCACCTGGGCAGTGCTAGCAGGGATGCATAAAGGCAGCAACGGTATCTTTGTGGCTACTGCTTCCCATCCCCTTTCCAAGGGAGACAGATCTCCATGCTGGCAGGTCACTTTTAACAGTGAAAATGAAATTAAAACTTGCGGGATTTCTGGGAAGATCAGCTAAATATGCACCAGCACATATAGGGGGCTGAGTGGCTGAAGAGCAGATGAGCAGGAAACAACCTGGGTGTCTCAGTGCATACAAAGCTGAACATGAGCTGGCAACATGCCCTTGAGGGAAAGGCAGCTTAAGAGCATCCTGGGCTGCATTAGACGGAGTTGCCAGCAAGTCAATGGGGGTGACACATCTGGAGTGCTGGGTCCTTGGTACAAGAAGGACATGGACATCCTAGAACTACTCCAGCGAGGGGCCACGAAGGTGATTAAGGGACTGGAGCATCTGTCATACGGGCAACTTGCTCTAGCTGACGCTGTTTTGAGCAGGGTGCTTGGACTAGAAGATATCCAGAGGCCCCTGCCAACTCACCTACTCAGTGATTCTGAAATAATATAGGATAAGGTAAGACAAAATTAATATTTTTAAATTTAAAAAAAACCCCATAATTATGATTCCTTTCCCATTCATTTATAATAGATGTCAAGCAGTTATTTTTTATTTAATACAAATAGAGTTAAAACTCCGACAGAGTGGAAGAATGCTGCAGGAAGAAACATGACGTTTTTAGATGAACCCGGGAATTCTGAATGTCATGGCATGAAGATGGTGACTGCAGGTAACATTCTGACTACCTCCTGATTAGAAGCGGTATTCTTGGATATCTGGAGGCTGTTAAAAGGAGCCCTATTTTCTTCATAAATACTTCAGAAACAAAGAATTCCTGAAGAATTAGGAAATTAATTTGTGTAATTAAGAGATCAAGCATAGAGCCTTTTTTTTTTTTTTAATTGACCTCACATCTAGCCCTTTGATGAAAGCACAACTAAACAGTTTGGATCCGAAGTACCTGTTTTTCATAGGGATTTCAGAATACAGATGACCCCAGTTTTGCCTTATTAGAAGAATTTGGCCTGGCTTCTGATTCCTTGAATTGACAAGTTCTTCCTACTCCTTACCCCGGCTCTTCCAGCACCGATGGATTAAGATGTTTGCACAGCAAATACAACAACCATTAAGCACAGCCGCAAGATGTGACATTAACGAAAGCCATACAATGAGCCCCAGAGAAAGGGTCTTTCATCTTTGCCTCTGGATCTTAAACAGCAGAATACACAGGGAAATACACTGAAGTTGAGCTTCTGCTGAATGGTGTTCAAAGACACTGTCTGGTATTTTTCTTATAATGTTCATCATTGATTACAACTCCTACTATTCAATACTAAAATAATCCCCATTCTGATTTTTTAAGAGATTGAAGTTGCCTTTTAAAAGCACGATTTCCTTGCCTACAGGCCATGATTAGTTTAGCACACACTAACAGAACGTCCTTGGCAGTTGAAGAATGAATTGACATATATAATATCTACCTTTCGCAGCAAGTAAAGTACATCCTGTGATTCTGTGCAATTTTTTGCCAGCATGTCAACGTCCTCCTTGGATATAACAGGTTCTTTCAGCTGCTCTATCCAGGACCACATCAAGCTACAGAGGATAAAAGGATCTCTCTCGGTACAGATTTTATCCCAAGCTCCATCTCGAGAATTCAGTTCTTTCTTAAAACAAAACAAAACAAAACCAAAAATGCATCATCTATTTACTTTTGCCAACATTCTCTGTGATTGTAGCTTGGTTTGTGGCCTTGATCGTAGTACTTGGCTGCTTACATTCCAACAAAAAAAGAAGACTTAAGAGTTACAAAAAAAAAAGTATTTCTAGGTTTTTCCAAAGCATCAACATTAATCAGCAGTAGTACAAGTGATTCTCTAAAACAGAAGGATGACCTAAACAGTGCAGCTCAGAACCTCCCAATTATCTACTAGAATACATAAACCAGCTTGGGATTCCAACTTCAAAGCAAATGTTGCTAGGAGGATTTGGTTTTGAGAATAAGCAGTTAAGTTTCTACTAAATTCCTTTACTTTTACACACAGAATCCTCTGATTAGTTCTGAGAAAGCACTGATTAAAAACAACATAGCTCTACTTTAAAATCTGTAGTACTTTTTTGGTACCAGCAGCCAAGTTACAACCACAGATAACTGCATCAATTTTCATTAGTTAATAAAAAGAATGAACGCAACTAGGAACGTTTTAATCTCCTACTAGAGACCAAAATTTGTAGGTGCATTTTGCTTGCTTTTGAAAGAACTGGCCCATAACTGACAAATACAATCATTTACTGAACCACGGCATAAACTGGTGTCCCAGTGTGCCATCTCGGAGCACACGGTGGCATTTTTGCCATTCTAGGAATTAGCCTCGGTGAAATATGCAGAGCCCAGAACATTGAATCAAGTTAAAAATTACCTGCCACATTTCTACCTTCTGCTTCACTTCATCCTCTCCCAGAAATTCATTTATATCTGCGAGTGCTTTTGCTGCCAAAACTCTTCGGGCTTCCAAACTTAATTCTGACTGCAGAACAATGTGTGGAATCGCGTCTGACACATCTTTGCTACCGTGGCTTTCATATCCAATGGAAAAGTTCACTTTAGAAGAAGACGAAGAGTCAGAGTCCTCGGAGACATAGACTCTTCTGCCATACATATTAGTCTTGCGGTCTTTTCTATGAGCAGTCTCATTGGTAAAATTATGCCTTGGCGTTCCAGGCTCCCTGGTGTTGTGGATAGATGCTAGACCTGAAGAATAGGTTCTACTGCGTTGTACTTCTTTGGTAGAGTTCCTTCTGTGATAAAGTGAGGATCCATCTTTTTGTCCATCCAGGTTAAATTTACCTTGACTCCACAACATACACGTATTACGCACTAATGTTTCTTTGTTTAAATCCAGCTGTGGCTTTTGTTCACCTGTGGCAGAACATTCCTCACCACTGTTCTGCTTAAGCTTGTTGCACAGCAGTATCTGAGCAGGTACTGTCCATGCGGTTTCCCCTTGTTCTAAAAGAAACTCAGTTCTCCTCAAATCTGACTCACTATAGCTTAGACGCCTTTTCAGATTAGTAAGAGGCTGAAGACATTCGACATTCCTTCTTTTCCAAAGAGGATCACATTCATGTCCCAGGGAGAAAAGAGAATCCTGCGTCTCGAAAGTGGACGAGTGGGTGTGGGAGGAGTCCGACGCATCGCTGTCCTGCCTCGCGAGTTCTCTATCTAGCTGTGTGGACACCAACTGAGAAACAGCCTTTTCAATTTCAGCTGAGAGATCTGGGATATCTAACAACTCTGCCTCTATCACTTGTCTGTTTTCAGCCAAGTCTAGCAACAATTTGCAAACCAGATGAATAAGTTTTGGCACGTGTTTGAGATGCCTGCTCTCATAACCATGGAGCAGATGTCTCTGACGTGTCAGGTACTGGGACAGTGTCACTGTGTGTGCCTTGGGCTCGCAGCACGCAAATACATTTCTCAGAGGAACCAAAAACTGAGTGAATTCTCTGATGCATAATAACTGCCCTCTAGTCTGAATAGAATTAGGCCTTTTTGCTCTGACAAAAAGAATTGCTTGATCGGCACTCATTCTTGTTGCAAAAACCAAGTAGCAAGCTATTAGAACACCTGGAAAATATAAAGACAAGCATTAGGTGAAGAACTATCAGACTAAAACAAACTAAAACAGTGGAACTTCAGGATAAAAATTAGTAAGAGGCGCCCTCTATTACGTGATGCTGTTCCCTAAGTATACAGTTGCATTTGCTGGACCACGTGGTAGTAAACCCATTCTCACTGCGCTTTCAGTGAGAGCTAATTTCTCACCACGGCATCTCCAGGAGTTCCGTCATTTCTGAACACAGGAGCAATGGTGGCTTCTCCAGGAAGGACATGGCCAAAAAGGTCTTGAAAGAAGTAAATGACACTTCAGCTGCTCCACCAAATCTACCTGCTCTAACAATGACCGGCAGGTTTGTAAACGTGTAGCCAATACTGGACAATGGAAGCATACTAGGTGAATTTTTCCCATCAAAAAGAAGCTGTCCCGTTGGAATGTAGCAGGGAGTTCTTACACAGATCCAGAAATGTTCTAACCTTACAGGTTTCTGGTTTTAATATACTAAAACGGATCTCCTCTAGCCATTCGGCTCATTTTCACAAATATTTTTAGCATTTTTAACCATAGAATCTAAACAAATTATTAATAACTTATAACCACAGCGCTGTTTTGCATTTTTAGAAAAACAATTCTGTTGATCTTGCAGTAGGACACATACCTGTCCGACCGAGTCCTGCGTGACAATGAACAGCAACCCTTCCTTCCTGCAAGGCGAAAGCCATGACTTTTACCATATCAAGTATAGTAGTGAGAGATGCCACTCCATAGTCCTTCCATCCAAAATTATAAAAATAAACTAAAATAAAAAGAGACAGAGTTATTTTCTGCCATACCGAATGTGAAATTTTCGGCTCTATACACAGAGGAGAGATGACTAATAATAAATGATAGTAACTAAAATTGCATAGTGGATCTTAGAATCTGACTGCATATTGTTTGCAATAGATTAGTTTCCCTTTTCAGTGCACGCTTGCTATTCAAATTTGATAAATACATGAAGCTAGAAAAGACTTGTCAAACTAAAGTTCAGCTAAAATGTAAAAGGTGTAATAAAATGAAGTGATTCATACAAAAATTACTGAGCTAGAGGGTAATTTTTTCTTTTTAGAAATAAAAGCACTTCTTCAAAGGCTGTTTCTTACAGTGAGGCACTTTTTCTCATCTCACCATAATAAGAAAATACAAAAAATCTGTCAATGCAAACGTCCTCAAAGGAAATAACCTTTTATAGCCTACATAAGAAAACATGAATTGTACCAGAATTTGAAACACCATTAATGTTTTATATATTGGTGAACTCAGAAGAAAAATTAACTAGCTGTTGTCTGTCCTTTATTCTAAACACCTGAACAGAAACCCTCCATCTCATTCCACATACGTACGACCTTCAGTAAGGTGTTATTCACTCTTGATTATATTTGCCAGGTTTCATGTCTACATCCCATTTTGTGCAATGTTTCTTACATAGCTGCTTTTAACCCATGAGAATTCAAGTAAAAATATCTTTAAGTTCCAAAATCAAAAATTAATGAGGAACAGCAGCAGGAGCGAGCTTACTTCCAGCCTCCATAAAAGCTTCAGGAAGGTAGGTGAAGCCGCTTTCTTGTTCCAGTGGATTCCCACAGCTTGCATGCTCCCCAGGACGCTGGAGGTTAATTATGGTTTTTATGCCACATCTTAAGGAAGGAATAGATGAGTCAAAGTATTATATGCAGCCAAAATCTCCTTATCCCTTATTTTCTGAAACACATGTTTATTCTTAGTGGAGAATAAATCTTTACCTGTATATCGTTAAAATGAAATTATCTTTATCAACAATCCAAATCTATGTTGAAAGAGAAAACGGGTCAGGAATTACACTAGTAATACCCACAACAGATAATGACTACATTTGTTACCTTTCAAACTGTTCAATAATATTGTACTTTTCAATTAATTCTGTTGAGGGTCGAGCCGTAGCCAGTATGTTATCTGTTATCCTGAGAAATTAGAAAAAGGAGATAATAATGTTGTTATTAATCATTTCCTGGGTGTGAATCAAGCAAAAAAAAACACATGCTGTGTTATATTCAAGAAAGACAGAAAGACCTTGCTGATTTTTTAAAAAATTCTACAGTCATATAGTGTTAGTGATAAATCTCGTTAAGCTGATACAGATATGACATATCAAAAGACCATCGCTGGAACCGTTAAAATGCCAGGCTAATGAACATTAAAAAATTCCTTTGAATAGAAATCTGTCCCTTTAAGCTTTGTACGCTTCTGACTAGCATTTGCTGTTACAAACAAAATCAGTAAGAATGTAAAGATACATTTCATGTGAATATTACTGCATATGAATGTGCTTTCAAACACACACCTTACATTTATTTCACCTTCAGTAAACGTTTTTACTTTTAAATTCTATTATGAACACATTTTAATTAATTTGCATTTTAAACCTTAGCCAGAAGGGTCTATAACCCAGAAGAGGTTTTTTTATAATTCATGACAGATAGGTATTTATTCTTTTGGATCGGAACCAAACTTACTGTAAGTCAATGGAAATCTTTCATCACCTCTACTGGGCTGTGTACAATGGCCGTTATGGTTTAATGTTAAGGTGTAATTCTGAAGCAAGCTATCATTATGTTTTATGTTCTATGATTCTATGATTTTATACTTAACTTAGCAGTAGCTTATTTAAAAAAAAAACCCTCATTATTTTCCTTTGAATTCTCTCCTTTAATAAATACAATTGATGCAGTTACATTTAGGGAGAGTAAATGCTGCTTATTACCAAGAAGAGTAAAGCCCCTTGATGGCTTGCTCCTGGTCGTTCCATCGAGCTGGGTTTTCATACTTGCAAGCACGTCCACCGCATGCCATCGAGCACTGCATGTGACCAGGAATGACATGGCGAAGGCGCTCCCCTACTTTGGTGTATTTTGCCGTCGGACGCCTTGAACTTCCTAGAACGCAGGCAAAAAGAGATTTAGTAAGGAAGCTTAGAAATTCATCTCCACTTTAAAAGTACTGGTTCGACCCTAAATTGATGAAGTTACAAACAGCATAAATACACAGAATATATATTTAAGGCTAATTTTTCAACACAGACTCAAAGTAAGGATTCTGAGGGGAAAAAATTGCTTGTGTTACTGCAGAAGTTGTTTTTTCTTGCAGTAACTTTGGTGTTTCTGATGAAGTTAGAGGTGTGTGATATCCTTTGCAACAGCAAAAAAAGGTCACGGTCCTCTTCCACCTGAAATCGAAAACACTTGGCCATATACTTGGTGTACATGTGAACATCCGCTTCTATTCTCTCTCTTCTTTATAATTGAGCTGTTAGAGTGAAAAGTATGTATTAAACCTTGAATAAGGAATCGGTGAACAAAGTATGAAATACAGGAAAAAAAAAACAACCTAGTATTTTATGCATATATATAAAATATAGTTAACAGAACAAAAGTATATTGATTCAATACCAAGAAATGTAATACCAGAACTGCCACAATCTTAATGAAAAGTACTTTACTTTTTTTCTCAGGAAAAGTTGCATCCAGCTCCTCAGGGCTCAGAGATGACACCGCCACCATAACCCGGTGAGTCGATGATGAGAGCACCTCTACAACTGAGCTCCGGCGCCTCTGGATTATGCGAAGAAGGGGATCGGAGGAAGAATGCCTCCGACCCTGGAAGAAGTTGCTAAAAATACTCACTGCCGAACGCCTTCGGGGTGAACCCTGCATGACTGACCAGCAACAGCTACCACCTAGGAAGGCTGCTGGGGACGCACTGGTAGGAAAACCAAGTTGCTCAGTGCTGAAGTTGCGGGGAGCTGTGCATCCTTCCGTGTGCCCCAGCAGCCAGGCAGCATGGGCTGAGCTGTCTCCATAGTAACTTGCAAAGAAGGCGCCGCTGCCAGCAGTCCTTGGGGCTGCTCAATGCGTTCTATAGGAATTGCGTCCCTTCGGGGCAAACTGTTTGCCTGCTCGATGAAAATAGTTGCATTTCAAGTAGGTAATTTTGAAAAACGGACCAGGAACAACCAAAACATTTTCCATAAACAATGCGAGTATTTAGTTAGCTGTAAATAACATGCATTCGGTACTCGCTAAGACACAAAATGCTAGATTCAAGAGAACGATCAAAATGTAGCTGGAGGTTCTGCTTCCTGAGAAATCTGTAAGTACGTACATTATACTCCCCCACCTCTTGGTTTAGCATTCCACAACCACCTCTCCTCCTCCACTCAGTTGCTCCAAAATGCATCATTTTGCTCTGTAATGATTGGGATTAGTGTGTTCCTAATGAAATGATTCAGTACATGATGAATTGTAGACTGTTCACTCTGGACCATTCATATCTTCTAACAAAACACAATTTGTTATTCAAAACAAAAGGCTTATTTTTTTGCAGGGCACAGTTTTTTTATTAAGCAAAGCTGTTAGCCCTACAGACCAAGATAAAGCAGATTATGGGGAGGAGAAGATGTATCAGCTGAGTGCTTAAGGTTTTTCAAGGTAGATATTAAGTGGCAAATTGCCTCCCACTTTGCTTCCAGTGTGCTAAGAAGGAGAATGAGCTTGCCAGAAAGACTGCAACACTCCCAAGAGCACAAAATACTCACGCAACTACATGGAGAACAGACTATAGCGATGCTAAAAACACTGTGTCATCCCCCTGTCTGTGCATTAGCCTGCACATTAAACAGAAAGACTGGGGGAATCAAGAAAACCCACCATAATTTTGTCCAATAAGCAACTAATCCCATTGCATTTTCCTGAAGATATATACTGTCTTCAGTCTGTGTTTCTTTTTGAACTACAAAAGCAGTAACTCTTAGAGAGGAATTTGCATAAGAGAAAGCTCTCTTCTGATAAAAATACATCCGGTAAAAATCTACTGTTTCTTCTAAGTCCTGAACAGGAATCGAGTGCCTGAGTTTCAAATAATGCATGCTACCTCTCTAGGAGACGTGGTGAGGTTTGCTGTAGGTACCAGGCCTGACACATCAGTTACGATGTCATGTGAGAAAAGGAAAATGTTAAAGCTGACTGATAGCTGTTGTCTCAAAATTCCGACTATTCTAATTCAGCAACAAAGCTGACATCAAGAGGTAAGGAAATATTTAAATATGCTTTTATTTTGGGGGGTTGGGTGAAAGAGAAAGGAGATTAAAAAGGTTATTTCAGGTGCCACCTATTTCCAAGAAACTTTAAAAATGTTTCCTAATTAATTACATTGCTTTCTTATATTTAATTCTTTTTTCTTTCTCTTCCCAGAAACTTTTCTGTGGTATATATCGAATGATAGCGGAGCCAGAAATGAGCAAAATAAAATGCTGCACATCATTATTTTCCTACTGAATCTAGCAGGATTTGCAAGTACTCACCAAAAATAGGAAGGAAGAATTACATTCTGTAAGAGTTTAAATACTTTATTAGAAAGGGGAGTTCTGCTGAAGGTGTGTTTGTATTTTCAGAGAGCTAGGCTGTTTCTGAACACCAAAATCACATAGGTTCTTCAGTTAGGAGATCTGACAATATGAAAGTTACAGAAAAGCTCAACATATTAACACATCGTGGTGAGGATAAAGTCACGCAGTTTGGTTTTGTTATAGACATTTTAGGTTTACAGCTGCGGATAATATTTCTGGGTTTGTTTTCTATAGAAAATATTTTTTTTCAAATTTCTCTAAGCACTTTTTGTGAATGGCATATCAGAATAAAATTATTACCTGAACTCATATTTGCAAGATAGAGACTGCTCTCTAGCAACGACGAATACGGTAGTTCATTTTGCAGCAGAACTCCAGCAGCCATGGCAGTACCTGTTGAAACAGCAATATATTCGCTGAAAATCTACAACAGAGCTCAAAAATGCAAAATAAAGCCGAGTCCCTGTGACCTGGGTACAGAGTTGTCCAAGGCTGAAAGGTCAGACATGGACTGTACTTCCTTTTTGGTGTGCAGTCATCTTAAAATTCCAAGAGCCTCACTGTCTCTCCTGGCAATTGAAAGTTTAGTCAACTGTGTGTTTCAAGCTCTAGAGCTTGGCCGTTGATATGCTTTATAACTGCACGTTTTATAGGGATGGGAATCACTCAACTCAAAGCACTTAATGTACTGGCATCTCGATTTTCTCGAATTCTTAAAAGTAAACCTACAACCAGAGATCTCCAGCTACAATCTTGCACAGGGCAGTTCCAGCAAAGCTAAGCGTACGATAGCAGCACAATTTCTAGATCACACCGTTTATAATTTTAGTTGATACTTGCTAAACAGACTGTCCACAAGCTATAGGCCTTCTCTGCTCGCCTTGTTTTCAGTCTGTTGGCAAGTTTGAAGTCACATGTATGATGATTCTCCTCTAACAAGAAAACTGCCCACAAGTTCAATATATTAATACATTCAATATATTAATACATATAACTACACATACATATAATTTATAATTAATACATTGAAGTCACATGTATGATTCTCCTCTAACAAGAAAACTGCCCACAAGTTCAATATATTAATACATTCAATATATTAATACATATAACTACACATACATATAATTTATAATTAATACATTAATATATTAATACATATATTAATAAGAACATGAATTATGATTAATCTTAATAAAGAGTATCTGGAGCATTTTCTACTCCATTACTTGAGCATCTGACTCTGCACTTTTAAAAGTTAATCCTTTAATAAATAGGCAGGAGTACTTGCATATAATTGCATTCTATTTAGAGTAGCTCCAAAACCTCTGTGGTTTTTTTTTTTCCAGTGGACTTTGAAATCAGTAAGGAATGGTTTTCGTGATCAGAGGAAACTTTGTAGCTAAAGAAATAAATAATTTTATTTTCTCCCCAGAAATTCTTTTTAGAGTTAATAGGGTTAAATTAACAAAAATCGTTGGCTTCTATTTCTCAGAAAGTTCTCTTAAAAAATCCTAATAACTTGTCCAGATAACATGCATTTGAAAAAGGCATGTCTCATCATATACGCACCAGAATCACCACCAGTAGGACTATTTAGTTTTCCCATTTCCTTGTACTCAAGTGTTTGAAAAAATGAGATGAAATAGCAGAGATATTTCCATCATCTAAAACTATTTTTGTTTTTTTTTTAAACCACAATTCAGGCTGACAAGGACTCTTCACTGAAAAGGGAAGAGACGGTGATTAATGGGAAGAGATGGACAGCCAATATACCTACAGTATTACAAAATACTTGCAAGATTGTTCTAAACGGCAGAGGTAACCAATGTGTTTATTTGCTGCATAACAAATTAGACCTCCCTCATTTTATTTCAGCAGATATATCAATCTGTATTTCCCATTCTGTATATAGCCAGACAGTTCCGACTGACTTAAATATTTTGCCTGCGTGCTTTTCAGTTTGCTAAATTTACTTCCTGACAGGTGTTTTAAATTCCACAGTGTGATCAATGTGAGCAATTCCCTTATATTTCTTTCTGAAAATAAGTAAGATTGTGACAGCTCACTTTACAGAGTTATATTGCACTCCCTCAAACGGATGTAAAATGTCATTTGGGATAGGAAAGCACTATTTCAGTGTTGATGTTACTAGAGAGGGGTATTACATTCCTGCACAGACAAAAAAAAGAGCGTTAAAAGTAAAAATAGTGCTTGGGTAAAAGAAACAACTCTCTCACAATTCTTCTGTGTACCAGATATAGTTTTCAAAAAGTCCTCTTCTGCATTCTTTTCATCACACGGACACTCAGTAGATGCTCGAGAAAAAAACACGCCAGGAGCATTATTCCAGGTCATGGTCCTCATTAGCTGTTGGAGGGAACTGAATCGCATGCCTTGGGGCAACCACGATACCACCTTAATTGGATCTGCTCCATCATCTTGGACACGCATTGCTATTGCCAGAACAGCAAAGGAGCTGGTCTTTTAATCTGTTTCCCACTTCAAGAAATGGAATGGTGGCTCGGGTGATGTCCTATCCCTTTATGTTTTATCATGGGAAGCAATGTCAGTAAGTGTGCATAAACAACATAGCTAACAAAACCAAAACGTCATAAAAATTGTGTCTGTGGTGCTGGCTGACTGAAGGAAATAGCAGTACCACGTTGCCCAAGGAAATAAGGGTCTCTTGAAATCACAACACACCATCAGACATCAAGCACTAAGGGGGACATTTCAGGAGGTCCCCTCCAGGTGTGGATTTTATACTCATTTTGATGTCCGTATGTATTTTTGGAGGCTCTGTGTGTGTGCGTGTCCACTTCTGAGCAGACCGATTCCTAACAGAAAGGATACAACATTTTTTGTTTCCTGTTGGTTGCGCCATGTATTCACTTGTTGCGTTTGGTAACGTGATGGCTGCCAAGTCCTACTCACTGCTTCATGCACGCACATAGGTGACTCTCGTGCAGAGGAAATAGTACAGGCATGCCACGCTGTCATGGGCGAGATCACTGCGCTTCCGCTTTCTTTTAAGGAGTGAAGCAGCCTCTTACCCACATCCATCTCCTCTGGAATAAAAGCACTTCTCTGTATAAAATGACAGGTTGAGCAGCAAAGCGTCGTGCAGCCAGTAGGACAACTGGGTGATCAGGGATCCACAACAGAGCAGGTTCTGCAACGAACCGGCGGGCAGACTTACAGAGGAAGAGCGGAAAGGTGACATACCTTGCCAGTTCACACAAGCAGGCTGCAGGACAGACTCGGCAAATTAGCAATGGGGCTAGCAAATTAGCAACTGGCTAATTAGTGTCACTGCCTTGTAACAAGGACGATTCCTTTTTCGTGTTTCAGGATCTGGAAAACAGTGGCTTCCAGTCACTAGGCTGAATTTTTGCTCCAGAATGAAATGAGAGAAAGGAGCAATGTCTGTTTTAGCAGCTGGAAAACAATTATGTAGCCAGCAAAAAGCCATGAAGAAAGATGCTGGTCTCACTCTACCTTAGCAATTAAGATGGTCATTTAATAGGTGCAATTACTAATCTTTTACTTCACGACAGGTTTTCAAAACAGAGAGAAGAGCTGGCATTCCAGACTGGAACGATTCCAGCTGGGGCAGTTCAGCTGCCAGCACGAATAGGAGCAGTAATCCCCTCGCAAAGCTCCCCGCTGCATTTCTGTGGATCTTCCAACAGTGAGGGCCCAGCCCTCCAGATTCATGTGGGTTTGGTAAATAGGAATAGGACAGCAGACCACACGTTTCAAAAGATTACTTTTATGTATTAACATCAAAAAATATGGGGTAAGATTTCCACTTTAAAATATCAGGGTGTAAGAAAAGCTATTTTAAACTTTAAATATATTCATATAAAATAGGCAAGCACTGATGGTTTTGCCTGTCGCATAAAATGTTGAGGTTATTTTTACTATTTTCTTGTCTTCTAAAGCGAATTTGTTCTCTCCCTGTTACAGTCACAGGTAAGTAACTACCCAGTAACCAAATTTTTAAAGGCGCATATTGGCTACTGAGGCAGGCAGGGGCCACGTTAACTTCGTACCTAAGCACTCATATAAACCCTCTAAAATTTACGCGGTGGCCCGATTCTACGGGTACTTATCTTCCTGAGCAGCTTTGCTTTTGCAATCAGTCCCACAGAAGTCAACAGGGTATTTGCCTAAATATAAGATCACATGGGATAAAGTTTCATTGCCAAAATGCAAAGTTCTGTAAACTGCACTAATTAAGATGATTTAGGCAGATAACTGAAGATAACTGAGATAACAAAGACAAAGCAAAAATATGGCAGTGTAAGGAGGACAGTTTGTGTTAATGAAGTGGTTAAAAGCTACTCAATTATGACAGTCTCTAAATTCACGCATTAAATCTGATGTTTAAAGATTGAGAGATCATGAGAGTTTTTAACAGCGAAATCTTCTAAATTTGTTAAGATATAGCCATTTCTGCAGGAAGCACTGATAAATGAAATTGTGTTTTAAATTACAACAGAATATCTAATTTTAACATTGCCAGGAATAATAAAGCAGTTATTTCTAAAGATTTGTAAAAATTGTAGATAACAGAGTTTTGTTAAATGAATAATGAAACAAAATGCAAAGGTTGTTGTTCTAATGTATGGATCATATTCTAATGTATGGAAAAGCTGGCTGAGAGTAGGTATTTCACAAATACTTAAGCTACAGTTAGCAAAAGTCTTGAAGGCCGTTTAGCATTGAGCACACATATTTCAGTAGGCATGCACATAGGCTAATTTGAAATTTGAAAGGTTTACTACCTATAAGCAAACGCCAAAAAAACTGGAAACAAAATAAACACATAGATATAGGGCAGAGAGAAGATGAGGTAATAATTTAAGCAAATTTTCATATAATTTAGTTATATGTAATTTACACAGCAGAACAATACTACAGCTGTTGTAATAGTCCCATGATTTCACTGGGACCACAACTGATTTGTTATTTCTATATGTGTTTTCCCCTCTTTGGGAAAAAAATATTCCCCATTTTAGTGAAAGGTGAATGTCATTTAATCATTACAAAGGACCGTAACTGCTTTCCTGTACAAAAGAGACAAAATAATATAATTCATTAGAAGATTATGTAGGGGTTGGTCTGGTGAATCAGTATTTGCTATTCATACATTTTTTTACAGAAATAGCAAGAAACTGCTAGCTAAACTGATGGACAGGTCTACTAATTGACTCCATTCACGTTATTTAAGTCATGTCAGCTTTCTGTGGCAGCATTAACCCAATAGTTAACAGAAGTTGTTCTGAACTACCTAGAACAGGCTGTCAGCCAGTAATTACTATCAAGAATTACAAAGGAGATGGTGTAAAATGAATCTATTAACTGTTCTACAAACAAAACCGGTGACTCAGATACTCTTGATCATGAATATCATGTTTACTAAGAGACTATCAGACTTGTAAGACTGACTACATTCAGAAGAATGAAACACTGTCAGTAACGCATTTTTACAGCATTCAGAAGTGGAAAAGTTTAAAAATGAACTCTGCAAGTTAGAGAAATTATTTTTAAATTTCATATAGTCAAACCTATAGTAAATTTACATGAGTTTTAACAGAGTTTCAATAATTTCAATTTAACACCTTACCTGTCACCCTGCAAAAAGAATGAGTGATTGTTGATCCCTTCATCGCTGCAGTATCAACCACAAGAAATACATCGTAGGGAATTCACGTTTTACAGAAGAGAAGCTGAATGGTGTTGCTACGGTATTTCCTGTAGTTAATTGGATTCCTGATGGTAATCTGGGAGGAGCCGGTAACTATCTTTTCTTAACATAAGTATGAGGAGTGCGTTACGGACTGTGCAGATAATCAGCCCATAAACTGCTTTCTGTGCCTGCCTAGATTTTAAAGGGATTGAGGCAAACAGGCCACACCAACCTGATGTTTTAATAACTGAATCTTCCACCTCTTTTTTTCCATCCACCTCATTTTCCTATTATCAACCACAAGTAAATACATATATGTGTGTGTCTACGTGCATCATACAACTAAGCTAGCTACAGAGATAATTGTGTGAAGCTACATTAAGCACAGGTAAACTGATATGTTAATTTTGAAACACCATGAAAAGCAAATCAGAGATAAATGTTTTGTTGTTATCTGTGACTACACCCTGAACAAAACATTTTTTCTCACCCAATAAAGCATAGAATATCATTGCAGTATTTACACTGAGTATAAATTAACTGCGTTAAAAGTACTATCTCAAAACCATAACAAAAATAAGTTCATCTGAATGTAAAGGATGTAATCTACTAAAAACAAAAGCAAAGACTTTGTTGATTTAACTAAATACTAGATAAAGTAATAAAACAAGCTAAATAAAATAGGATACAATATCTTATTCTATCTTACTAAATCAATTTCAACCACTAAATATTAGCTGACAAAAAAAAAGGCTTTCAGCTACTTCCATCACTTCCCTGCATGTCTTATTAAAAGATCCCTAGCATTAATTAAGCGCTACTCACTGCTCATCATTAAAAATGCCTCCCAATTATTTAGAAACAAAATATTTGTGCAAGCTTCTGTGGATAGGATATGTGTATTAGTTAAACAAGGAAGGAGAGCAAGCTATAGGAGACAACTCAAGGCTGATGCCAACAACCTTATTAATTCCAAAAATATCATCTCAGCTAACACCTGCCTCAACTTGGCAAATAGAGGGATGGAGCATATAGGAGGACTAAATCCAGTCATTTTCAGAAATAATTTTGTAGTTGGACTTCACTGGGTTTTTTTGCTGTATACTGCTAATAAAAATCAGAATGAAGAAGAATCCAACTACTTTTCTATAGAAAAATTAGTTTACTGAGAACAGAGACAAATTAACGAAGTAGTCCTTAGAATTACACATCTAGTTTCTTACTAATCTTGCAGGGACAAAAAAAATTCACATGCCATGAACTAAACAGCATCCAGTCATTTTAGTAAACAGCCAACATCATTTATATATACACGTATGGACGTTTCTGGGGGGAAAAAACATCCTTAAATAAAAATGGGGCTTCCAAAGATTTGTACACCATTTTGGAAACCACACCTCGGAGGTACCTTAGGTACTCAAAAACCTTAAACAGACTGTGGAGCCTGAAATCCTACGTTGCACGTCTTTCTTTAATATGTTGGTAGAAGTTTCAGTTCCAAAGATGCTGAGTGCTCACAGCTTCCCCAGGCTGCAGGTGGAACTGGAGGGCTCAAAACCTCCTGAACACTGGTCCTTGTGGGTCCCCGTGTGACAAGAACTGCTGAACAGCCCCCCTGCTCAATGCCAGGCTATGGGTCCACTATGAGGCTTTCACTTAGGTATTTGTGAGAGCGGATCCCCAGCAATAACCAAAGAGGCCCAGCAGAATGCAGCCTTGAGTTCCTGGGAGTTAAAGTCTGTCAATAGCAACCTGTATGTAGCATCATGGAAAATTTAGGGCAGAAAGAACGGGAGGTCAGCTAGTCCAACATCCTGCTCAAGGCAGGGCTGACTCCCTGGTTAGATCGACAGATTCCCCAGCTAAAGGCCCCTGCACAAGTAATGCTCCCCGATAGCAGCATTACTTCTTGGTTTCATCACCCATTGTTCGTAGTCATTATAGAAGTGGCTCTAAAATTACAGTCTCAGAATTATGAGTAAAGGGACACATATTTTTTATGTGCCAGCACACAAAAAACCCCAACATGTTAAACAAATGGAGCATCTGGTAAAACGTTTTGTAGGAGGAAATGGAGGAAGTTAGCATTTTTTTTTTAGTTGACTAAAGACCAAAGAGCAGCTTCAGATAATTAAGAAATATTAATTAAATTAAATTCTTAATATAAGCATACTCTTTGGGGGAAAGTTCTAACTGCTCGCATTTGAGAAGCTGTCAGTGACATACTTACTGATTGTTTTCTATGGATAATATGATGGCACTGTGTACCTATTTGATTCCAGTGGAGGGGTTAATTCTTGGATGGGCCGGATTCTCGGTGCAACAGCCCGGTGCTTTGCTGTATCAATTTGTAGGTGTTAGAGGTTTGCTGGGTTGCCCCTCACTTCCGCTCCTGCATTTGTACTCTTCAGTATTAATAGCAGTTCATTCAGCTGAAGAACTTATTTTTTCTGGTGACCTGCAAAGTTTAGCAAGTTCCAGGAATCGGTGCCAAACATGTTTGTTCAAACAGGCTACATCATCTTATTTTTGTCAAGACAAGGCTTTGTGCTAACTGATGATGACTTTTTGGGGGAGTTAACCATTAGGTTGAAATAATTTGCCGTTTCCAAGGAAAGAATACACAGAGTAGGTAGGATGCTAGTGACTAAACTAATCATCTTGATCTGTCTAGGCTTGGCATTTTCCTATTTAAACAAAATGAAGAATCCCAAACCCTCTGGAAAATTCTATTGAACTATGAGTGCCACTTAAAGACACTAACAAACCTTTTAGGTAAGTAGAACAGGATCACTAGGCTTCTCGCAGCTTATTTCTCTTGCACTGCATGGGCTGCCTCACAGCTACTTTACAGTGGACTTAGCAAATCCACCTGTGCCATGACCTTAGGTGCTAATTTAACAGATTAGGCAGGTAGAAAACTGTCTAAATAGCCTCTGAAGGAGCTGGATGCAATTAAAATGTTTGACCATTGCTTAGACCATGCTGTTTTCATTGGTACACAGACAGAATCAAACCATCGAATTATCCTAAAACTTAAAATGTACTAAAACCTAATTTACTTCAAGGTTGATTTTAACTTAGTACAAACTAGATATTTGGATTCCTAGCTGGCTTTGGGCATTTCCAGCTTCACCTTTTGCTTTTTGCTCTTCTCAGAGTTTGGATAATAAAAATCAATTACTGCTGCTTTATTTTCAGGCTGTATTCGAACACTCCACTGAATGCTTTAGTTTTGTGTAATATAAAAAGTCTTTAATAAAATTTCATACAGTTTTAAAAAGTTTTGCTTTTCAATTTATTTTTTGTGAATTTCTGTCCCTTAAGCACAACACTATCACCCAGCAAATCAATCACAAAAGCAGGGTCAAAGCCCGTCTTTGGTAGATCTCGACTACACAGCAGTGTCAGTTGTGGGATAAATAGACACGTTTAGATGCTTAATGAGATCCCAGAGCAGCAGCTCACCTGCAGTCCCTCTCTTCTTTCATCATCTGTACTTCCGACAGTCCCCTCTTTTCCGGTTTGTTCCGCTGTTAAAATTGCCAATAAAGGATCAAATGGAAAAGTTAGGTAGAGGCAGCATAGTAATATGGAGATTTCAATTCAAAACAGTTCTAAAACTGAAGGATTGTATCAAGTATTACTGACAGGTCATTCAATCCACTTGCAATGCAAGAGGTGACTACAAGCCAAGGAAAATAGGCTAGAACCTCTTTTTAGCCATAGGCATTAAAATGAAAGAAAAATCACAACTTAAACTAGATATAAAGAGGAAAGGAGAGGTGGGGTAGAGCTATAGCAACCCCATTGAGCTCTGCTCTGTGAGATAGCTCATTTTCTAAAATAAAACACAGCGTTATCCACGTGGCTGCAAAGCCCTCATCCAGTTACACTCAGCTTTGGGTTGGTAGTTCTGCCTTTGAAATCGCTGGCAAATGTCAGGTTGTTGGAAAACAGAGAAATTAGGAAGAAATCCTGCTTTCCTCAATTTTAGAACTTCTGAAGAGCTACCATCTATTAAGGCCATCTGTGACGATCTTTGCAAAAGCACCATTAAATGTACACATAATTTCTAAGAAACACTGGCCCTGCTATGGGTATGCAGCACAGTTGTCAAGTTTATGCACAATAAAACTTAACTGTTCAGAAATGGCAGACTAGGTAAAGGAAAAGAGAGACTGTTAAGAAATTTAGAGTAGCTCTAAGGTAGCCAATCCTTTCAGACATTTTATCATGTGCTTTTTCCTAAGGAACAAGATGGTCAAGCTCTGTAACCAGGGAACGGCTTGAGTGAAGAACCAAAGAGGTCAAAGGAATTTAATGCAGGTGGCCAGAGAACGAGAGTTGCAGGTGGCTGTATCTCCCTTATGTTCCTGTGATAGGATTAAGTCCAGAGTGGAAAGAAAACTGAGGAAATAGAAAAATATGTAAAAATACACCTAATTTACAGCATTAACAAGCTACCCAAAATCAGGAGTAAGAATGTTTACAAATTTGTGTTTGTTTTTTTTTTTAAATAACCACAGAATACAGAGTAGGAAGTAATTTGTATTTTTTTTGAGTATTTGCCTAAGCAATTCCGGAGTCTGAACCTTGAAACAAAGAAACATAAAAGCTATGCCTAGGAAACGTGTCTGAAAAAAAAGCATTGGTAACCACTGTGTCAGTGCAGGCTGCAGAGGGCCAGCCTCACACAGCTGGCCGCAGCTTGGAGATGTGGGGGGACTCCTGCAGAGCTGCAGCACCCTACCTCAGAAGGAGGGAAATCCAATGAACTGCTTCAAACCGGGCAGGCAGTCTTCAACTGTACATGGCAGTAACGGGAAAGGACTGTTTTCGTTTTGAAATGTACTTTTAAGGAGTTCCGGGTATTAATCACCTTGTACAGGTGAATTGGCTGAGCACTTTGGCAGCCAGCAACAGCCCTCCAGCACTGGGTAGTGTTAGCCGAGCAGCTTCTGCAGTGTGGCAGAAAAATACCCAACCAGGGACTCTGCTGAGTCGCCCGGTGAAGTAAATGAGAAACCTGCCTCGTTGAACTGAGCCTCTTTAAACCACTAATGTCTTTAATTCTGAATTATATACTAGCAGGAAGAAAAATTAAAGTAAGCCAGCAAACTGTACTCTCCATTCAGAAAAGTGGGAACATATTGCCAGAAACTGGGAATGTGTTTGCCAGCTAGTACTAAAAGATACAAGCAATCTTGTACCTTACCTAAGCACTTGCAATCCCTTTTTTTACAGTATTTGTAGCACATTCCTTCCCAGCAATCAGTTCCATCCATGTCAAATTTCACAGTTTCTACTCCTGACTCCTCTTATTTGTAGTTTTACTACTATTATAAAAAAATACTCATAATGGTATCATTGCATTTACAATGAAGTAAAATATTTACTCAAAGATGTGGAGGAGACACTATTCAAATTGGTTTTAAGTGGCTACCCAAGCAACCACATAATGAGAGAGGATTACATTGCTAATTATATCTCTGAGGTATCTGGCCCTGAGGACTGTCTCCCTAACTTACACGTGTCTTCATGTATGTTTTACATTAACTACCGCTGAAAACAGGAGATGGAAAAAATGCTTTCAAGCAATACATAATTGTAATACTTATTTTGTAGATGCTCTCTTGGGATTAATTACTCCACAGATGTGGTTTGCTCAGTTTTGCTAGTCGAGGTGCAGGTCTCCTGAAAACATGGGTCCTTCTAAGAAAAGCAAAGCAAGGGAGCTGCGCAAAGGGAGAACAGTTAAGTCTAGATTAACAGGTATCCTTTCCTCTTTTTATTGATCTGCTGACGTTAGTTAGTCTGTTGGCAAATGCAGCAACAGCTACATCTAAAAATTAAATATATATCCTGACACAGGTAAAACATGCCTGGATCGAAAAATACGCCATATGCACGTCTGCCTTTTCAGCTCCCAAGGGGCTGATGGAGCCGTGATGCTCAGTGACAATCGAGTAAGCGATGATTAGCAGTAGGGTATAACCGCTATAAAACACGGGAACACTGCTGCAAAGGGGTAAGGCCCCTTCCATCACCGCTGTCACGTATAGAACCTGCGCTCCTCTGCCCTCCTTCACGGTCCTCTCGTTCCCTGGCAGATTTTGGCCTTGGCAAGGCCAAATCCCACAACGTTATTTAGCACAGGCTGCCGGGAAGGGCGGGGTAACCCAGAGTCTTATGGCCGGGAGTGAGTTACACCCTGAAGCCTGCCGGTGCCGGGCCCGCCACCCCGGGGGGAGCGGGGCAGCTCCCGCCCTCGGAGTCCCGGAGAGGTTGGGGGCCAGAGAGGGGGCGGTGAGCTCGTAACGCTGAGCCTCTATGCTGGATGTCACCGGGGCAGCGAATTAGCACCGCCGTGGAGCTGGAAGTCGCTAAGGGAGCGTGTTTGAGGTCTGGTTTTTGTCCGTGCCGAGCACACTCTGGTCGCTTACCTCAGCCGGGCGGCGGGCAGGGCGGGAGGCAGCAGCGCCTGAGCGAGCAGCCGGGTCCTCCGGGGTGAGGAAATGGCCGCTGCCCCTCGGAGGGGCCCCGCCAGCCCCAGGCCGCCGCCGAGCGCGCCGCGCTGCCATGGCGACACGAGCGGGCCCTGGGGGAGCGGCGGGCGCGGGACCACCCTGCCCTGGCCAGCCGGGGGACAAGGGGGCGAGCAGGGCGCGGGGCGGTGCTCCCCGCGGGCGGGGAGGGCGCCGGACCCACCTGGCTCCCGCCGCGTCAGGGCCGCCGCTCCGCTGCCCAGCATGGGGGGAAAGGCGGCGCTGGGCGCGGGCGCATGCGCCGCTGTGAGGGAGCGGGCGACGGCTGGGCAGGGGCTTCCCGCGTGTGGCCGGGCCCCACGATCCCCTTGCGCTCCCCGAGCTCGCCGCCGCCTCCGGGCGGCCGCAGAGGCGCCGCGGCCCAGAGTCGGGCGGGGCGAGCAGAGGCCTCCCCTTGCAGGGGAGCAGTGGCGGGGGGCGGACTTGCCGCCTGGTGAAGACCGCGGCGCGGCGCCGGCCCTGTCCCGGGCCGCTCGTTGCTCGGCCGCTTCCAGAGCTGAGACGCACGGGGAACCGGTGCCTCCCCCCCCAGCCGCCGCCTGCGGGCCCTGGGCCTCCCGTGGCTGCCGCCGCGCACCGAGAAGCGCACAAACCAGTACCGAACGAGTTTCCTGACACGACAGAATGTTTTTACCATCGTCGTGAGTCATTGGTTCTTCTTAGCGAGCCAGCGTTCGGGGAATTTAATTGCAAATCCTTCAGATAAACCGTGCCTGCCGCTGGTGGGCTGTTGCCAGTCACCCCCCGAACAGCCTCCACTTCAGCTCCCCACTCTGCCCGGTGTGTTGCATCCTGTGCATTAAGGGTTTTACTGGCGGCAAAGAGATGCCAGACAGGCATCAGTTAGGGTTTTTAGAGGCTTAGTTAAAGGGTTTGGGGTGGGTTTTTTTAGCATTTTTAACAGGCATGAAAGGTATTTGGGTCTTGGACGTGGAGTACAATAGGTTCGTAATGGTTTATTTTAATGCGAGAGTTGAATACACAATTCCTGATTAAAGGAGTAATAAGAACTGTAAACCTTCGGTGCCCTTACCGTGCTAGGCTGAAACATCTGCCTGCCGGATAATAAGGATGTTTTTGGAGTGACCGTCCCTGTAACACGCTTGTGAGGTTAAATTGTGGTTTTTCAAGATACTTGCAGATTTTTGACCGTACCGTGTCTCATCAGCCACGTTAGTACATGAGCTCGTACGATTAGTGTTGCTGGTGCATCATGTGAATTCCATACACACTAGCAGTGTATCTGTATTTTAAACTTCATTTTTTTAAAGGTAAAAACAGCTTTGGGAACTGAGTGGAAACACTGAAATCTCTGTTGCTCCTTTTCTTTCTACTAAGCTAAAGGAGCTGTCAGCATAGGGGACGCAGGGTTCGCTTCTTAAAACATGTCAGTCCTATTAGTACTGAAGCATCCTGAACATGTCTTGGGTTTTGACAGTCTTAGCACACCATGTTTCCTACAATAACTGTGATTTCTAAACAAGCAAAAAAAGGGTTTTGCAACTCTCACCCTCTGTCTCCCTCTAAAAGACTCAAACACGATTTCCCTTCCCGTGTCTACCTGTCAGGAACTGTTGCTACAGTGTACAAGTTTCATTTTTTAAGTTAACCACAGGACACAGGTTTAGTATTCAGTCCTGCTCCGTGTGGTTTGTGCCTTTGCCATTAATTCCAATTCTCATTTGGGGTTTTGCTGGCTTGGAGGTGGAATGCCAAGCACGCCTGAGCACGCCATGCGAGAGCTTTGTGTTTATCATTACATAATCACATGAATAAACAAACTTCCTGCATGCTTCAGAAAGAATCTGTAAAGTTTGTAAAATTCTTAGAGGAAAGCATAAAGTTTTCTTTGTTTTGTTGTAAAGACACACCCACAGAGGCGAACTGCGCTTTTTGAAAATAAATGCTGGCTTTGCTCCTTTCTGTCTGAAATAAGGGAAAGGATTAGTTTTTCCCCACACTCTGTCCTTGCTCTGGCTCATGCTGCAGCTGCACAAACACTTACGCCGGTACAAGGGTGCAGAGGGGGACGACTCTGCCTCCATCGCCGCTCATCTCGGCAGGCTGAACCGTGACGGACCCCCGCAGGACTGCGACACAGAGAAATCCGTGTTGCAGGAATGCTCAGAAATGTTGTATTTTGCAAGATAAGTTTTTTGGTTCAGAGAATGAACCAGAACCGGCAGAAAACTTGCGGGGACTAAGCATGAGATACAGGCTGCCAGATACGGCCTGGGAAAGGGACGTTTTGCTTAGTCAGAGCGACTCAATAGAATATAAAGGGTGAAATGGGGAAAAGGGACCTTATTTCCAGGAAGAAGTGTGAGTTCAAGTTCGGTGATAATCTTAGGAACGTAATGAGATTCTCTAATACTGTCGGGCCGAGGTCAAACCTGACGCAAAGGGTCTAACTCTGCTGAAGCTGAACCTGCCTACCCCAGATCTGAGTTTTGCTGCTTAGGGCTTACAAACCTTACTTGACTGGAACTTATTTTAGATTAGCACATGCCACCTTGTGGCAAATTAGCATGATGCATCTGTTCTTTTTCCAACTCCAAACCACTTTTTTCTTTATTAAGATTCTGCCCTCTTTTTGTATTCCTTGAATTGCTGTGGAGGAACGATGGGTTTCATCTCCCGAGTTCCCTGTGCTTCATCTCGATAGCTTCTGCAGAGCTGGGAAAATCCCACCTATTCAGTGTGGTGGTATTTTGCACCATGATGTTAGGCCAATGTAAAATGTGGTTTTCAGCAAGGTGTTCTGAGCACTTTCCCATTCAAAGCTACCAGCTGGCAGAAGAATAACTGTAGGGGGGTGATCCATAAAGTAAGGTACTGTAAACAAGATGGAATTTGAACCTTTTACCTTAATTTCTGCAGCCAAATTGTTTGTGGTCCTTACCTCTTGCGCAAGCACTGGATTTAAATGCTTCATTCCTCTTTTTGTTTCCTGGCATCCCGCTTGCTTGCCACGGATAGCAGTGTTCTTTCCCAGTGTAAACACAGCCTTTACAAAGATGATTCAGGTTTTCACTACAAGTCTTTCATTTGCGCTGTTTATGGAGGCACGTCATGCCTTGTACAATATCTGTCTTGTTTGCGATGAGCATCAGCGTGATGGGAAGGGAACAAAAGACTGCGAGGGATAATCAGCAGGTGCAATGAAACTATGCCAATAGCAAGAGAAAATAGCTGGAGAGGCTGCTTCTGGGGTTAGAAAAGTCCTCAGTGGAATGTGGTGATGCTGTTGTGAGTTTGGAGAGCGGATCCTAAGCACGAGCAAGTTTGTGTGCAGATTCACTGGAGCCAGGGGATCTTCTAGATGCTGAGTCTTTTGCTGGAACTCATTCACCTTTATAACTTTCCACCTTTTCCTGGAAAAGACAACTGGCGCCCACTGCTACAGGTTTTCCAAGATGTTTTGCCTGGGCAGTGTGTTGGTGACACCTCCAGCCCCTCCCTCCTGTCCTTGGTGAGGATGGAAACCCCTCACTGCAAACTGGGTTTAGTTTCCGAGCAGGACAAGTGTGGCAGATGCAGTTCTGCTTCCTGCCATGACCATTTCATGTCCTTTCATTTGGTTTCCTGTGGGTTTGGTTCCTATTTCTTCTAAAAAGATCCAAGTGTTTCTCTGCCATGTTACCAGTCTTCTCCCTACTCTGTAGAGGTTTCTTACTCTCAAGTTTTGGTTTGTTTTTTAAATTGGCTTTTTTATGGGACTTTGAATTTCCCTCTACTCATCTTTAGGGTTTTTATGTGCTTTACATTTGTTAGCTTCAGGACCTTAAAACTTGGCTTTTATAGTTCCGATAGCCTGGTAAGTCAAGTGGGAAGTTGTTCAAAGTAAGTTTGTTGCCAGAGAAGGGTGTAGATGTTTCTGTAGTTTACCGTACCTTCACTTTTCATCAATTTTTTTAATAATAACTATACCTCAGCAGAGTGCTAATAATCACCCCTCCTTTTACAACAGCACAGGTAAACTAATGGGGAGAGGTCTGAGTGTCTTGGACTTTGACTGGCTATACTTTACAATAATGCTTAAGAAATGTGGTAGCCAAAGTCTACAGCTTCAGCTATGGTGAAATCTTTCCCAGATCAGGGAATACAGGAACTTCGAGACCCTCTTCTCCCCTCTGCATGGCGTGTGTGCTCTCCTTCCAGAAAGACGTTAAAGAAATAACGCTGCAGTAGGCAAAGATGTAACCTACTACCTTTACTTCAGTAACCTGCTTTCATCATTCATCTGTGTGTAACCATTTTACTTTCTAAAACAAATGCTTACATATTTTTCATTTTGTAAAGCCCTGATTTCCTTCTATGACCAGGTGACCCGCCTGGTAGCCAAGGGAAAGGCTGTGGATGTTGTATACCAGGACTTCAAAGCCTTCAACACACTCTCCCACAGCATTATCCCGGAGAAGTTGGCAGTTCATGGCCTAGATGAGTGTACTCTTCGCTGGGTAAAAAACTGGCTGGATGGCCGAGCCCAGAGAGTCATGGTGAATGGAGTTAAATCCAGTTGGCGGCCGGTCACAAGTGGTGTCCCCCAGGGCTCAGTTCTAGGGCCGGTCTTGTTTAATATCTTTATTAATGACCTGGATGAAGGGATTGAGTGTGCCCTCAGTAAATTTACAGATGACACCAAACTGGGAGTGTTGATCTGCTCAAGGGGAGGAGGGCTCTGCAGAGGGACCTGGACAGGCTGGATCGATTGGCCGAGGCCAACTGTTTGAGGTTCAACAAGGCCAAGTGCCAGGTCCTGCACTTTGGTCACAACAACCCCATGCAACGCTACAGGCTTGGGGAAGAGTGGCTGGAAAGCTGCCTGGTGGAAAAAGACCTGGGGGTACTGGTTGACAGCCGTCTGAATATGAGCCAGCAGTGTGCCCAGGTGGCCAAGAGGGCCAACAGCATCCTGGCTTGTATCAGGAATAGTGTGGCCAGCAGGAGTAGGGGAGTGATCGTCCCCCTGTACTCAGTGCTGGTGAGGCCTCACCTTGAACACTGTGTTCAGTTTTGGACCCCTCACTACAAGAAAGATGTTGCATTGCTGGACATGTCCAGAGGAGAGCCACAAAACTGGTGAGGGGTCTAGAGCACAAGTTATATGAGGAACGGCTGAGGGAACTGGGGTTGTTTAGTCTGGAGAAGAGGAGGCTGAGGGGAGGTCTTATCGCCCTCTACAACTACCTGAAAGGAGGCTGTAGTGAGGTGGGGGTTGGCCTCTTCTCCCTGGTAACGGACAATAGGACGAGGGGGAATGGTTTGAAGTTGCGCCAGGGCAGGTTTAGGCTAGACATTAGGAAAAACTTCTTCACAGAAAGGGTTGTCAGGTTCTGGAATGGGCTGCCCGGGGAGGTGGTTGAGTCCCCATCGTTGGAGGTATTTAAAAGAAGGATAGATGATGTGCTCAGGGACATGGTTTAGTGGTGGGATGTCAAGGTTAGGTTAATGGTTGGACTAGATGATCTTAAAGGTCTTTTCCAACTGAAGCAATTCTATGATTCTAATGGTTGAAGTTCTGTGCAGCTCTATAACTGCAAATTAATATGAGCCACAATGGAGGAAAGTAAATTTTAATAGGATAACATAGCAGCTGTAAGTTTGCAGGGAGCTAATTTAAACCATGCAGTCTCACCAGTTTGCATTTAGCGTTAGTAAAGAAGTATCATAAGTGATGTGTAGTTCATTCTGGTTGTGATTCTAGGGGTAATTTTTTTAATGGTTAAAGCTTATCAGTCTACAGCTTTTTTCTGTTTTTTTATTCCCCCCATCATAGGTCTTCAGCTGAAGGGGATTTTCTGTGACTTCTGCATCAGGTTGGACTGGTGTTTCTGACCTAGAGGTAATAAATGCTCTGTGAAAATTCAGAATCATATCAGTACAAAATTTGATCGGTTCCTTAAACTAAGCGGCTGCTAGGACCCACTGTGTGCATTAAAGCAGCTAATTTGCTGCCAGAATGGGTATTGTCTGTATCTCAGATTAGAAAAAATTATTAACTAAATAATAGTTCTCTTACCACCAAATGAGAACCCGTTGGCAGAATTGGAGTGTCTGCTTCCCGAGGGAGATGCCAAAAGAAGACGGATTGAAGCAGTGAGTTTGATTTTTTTTTGGGGGGGGGGGGGGTTGGGGGTTTTATTGGTTGGGAAATAAAACAAGGGCGAAGAACTATGAATTACCTTTTAACAAAACATCTGGAATGGCCAAGGAGCAGAGTCGGGCAGTGTGAGTTGTCTGGGTGCCAAGACAGAACAACCTGCCACAAGATTACTGTGGGAAGAAGGCAAAAAATGTAGATGAGGAAGACTGAGCTGCAGCAGTGAAGGCTTGTGGTTTCTGACCATTAAGGCACTGAACAAACCCCAAAGAGACCTCAGGATGAGTTAGACTTTGACAAGGAGAACTGCAGGTTTTCATAGGAACTTATTGGTACACCTGGGTGTCCAGAGAGAAAGGGGCAGCTCTTGGGAGGTATGGAAATATTGCTAGAGAGCTGCATTGCAGACTGTCTAAGAAGCAGGATTGTTCCGGCTGCAGCTGCCTGGCAATTTGCATGATACATTTACATCCAAGTTAGGATTTTCATTAAGTCCCATCCAAGTCCCTGAATAAACTCACCCTAGAAGAGGACACTGAACGTTTGTGGAGGGGGTAGTGAGCCAGAGTCTTCATCCCTCTTACATTGTTCACCGTGCAGGAACAGGAGTAAAAAATGACGTGGTCTAGCTCTGCACCGTCAGTACTGCCGTCAGATCTTAAAGCTTGTCTTCTGTTCAGCTACGCTGGTTTTCAGAAAGCTGTTCTATAAATGACAGTTGAATGTACATACCATAATTCTACCTTTCTTGACAATAGTAGTGGGACAACACGGAGGGATTTTATGAGCTCTCTGCCACTTAAAGGTTTGGGTTTGTTCTTGGTTTTTTTAGGTGAGGAGTTGGTTTGCTTCAAGCTCGTAGCATCTGTGGGGTGGTGCAAGAGTTTTTATGGACCATCAGAGAACAAAGACTTGGAGCATACATTGTACAGGAACTTCACTAACAGAGCATCAGGTCACGTGTGAATGCAGGATATTCGGAAAGGTAGATTTGAAATACATCTTCACCATTTGAAGGGAAAATTAAGTTACTTCAGTGCATTTATCAGAAATCGGTATAACAAAAGTGGACTGTTCCGATTTTAAAACTAATTTGTTTTGGCTGTGGTCTTGTCTACCATTCGTGAATGTTTATGCCAGTAAAAACAGATTTGGAAGCTGTGTGTCCAGAGCTTAAATTGACAAGTGCATGCAGTCACGCTGGAATGACAGGGCGCTTGTTTCTTTGGGATGGACCTGCCTTGCCTACTTTGTTTTGTTAGTTTGCTGTACTAATCATTTTGCTTTTCTGATTCCACGAAGTTGAGTTCTTTTGTTTTTAATAAAAAATAGGATGCTTTAAAATTGTGATTGAACTCAAGGAAGTGGTATGTGGGATATTATGGAAGCAATAAAAATAGGTTTAAAAAATTCAGCAGTTTTCTGGAGATTATTTGCTGAGCTCTACTATTAATATTGTTTTGTTTGCCAGACTATGATCAAAAACATTTGGCAGGCAAGGCTTAGTCAGGAAAGCGAGCCAGTAAAGTTGAGCTGTCATCTAAGTACATACAGAAAAACTGTTCTCTTGGCATGGAAAACAGACTGTTCACAGAAATAATAAACATGCCCTCTAAAATTATGTTCCTCCTCTTTAAAATCATGGAAGGTCATGAGACTTTGACCCTACAGAAGGAGCATAACACTTTATGAGACTTCTGTCAAAGCACATGATAAAAAATAAATACAGTGTAATAAAGAAGTGTCGGTATGATGGCTCAAATGTGCCTTCCTAGAGTATCCCGTCTCCTTTCTTAAGATGTGGTATGCATACTGCCACGCAAAGAAAGCCCATCTGGAGGGGATATCAAGTCAATCCATTTTCTTGACGCATCAGTTGGTGTAATTAACTTTTGTTTCATCTCCCAAGTAAACCTTGTAAACAATAAAATGTGTCAACGTAAAATAGAATTTACTGAAAAGCATCATTTGGAAAAGTCCTTATGGTGATTCAGCTGCTGGATAAAGCCCCAGATGCTGAGTATCCAGGAGGAATAAGAGACTCGTCTGGCCAAAGACTTTTCTTATTTTCTGAGCCCTGGCGATAGATGAGTGAGCTATGGACAAGGAGGGAGGCAGTGGCTGGCTACCTCAGCAGCTGCCTGCACCTGGAGAAGGACGAGGAGGAGTGTGTTCACCACCACTGCTGGCGTGCCTGGAGGGTGGCAGCCACACCTTCTGTCAGCCCTTCAGGATTTCCAGGTTTACTCTTTATTTGGGTTCCTCCTTCTGCCCCCCCCCGCCCCGAAGCTGTTTGTTTAAATGCTGCCATGTAAACTCCAAGCATTGGAGCGAGAAATATCACTCATTCTTGAGAGCCGAAGTAAAACAACACAGCTTTCCAGTCATCACTTAAACACCGTTGGTGGGGGCCCTCAGCCAGCAGTTCCCAGGGCTCTTGGTTGCGGAGCGGTGACTGGCAGCAAGATTCTGGTTATACTGGCCAGAAACTACAATAGTTGCAGGTGCTGCCCTGCAAACCTTCGGCTGGGGTGGACTAGCGTCAGGTAGTATTTATGTGTGAGAACCAAGGTGAGGGAACCACAAGACCTTTTCACTTGATAAATTCTACTCTTCAGCTGCCTGCAGGTAAAAGTCTGTTTCCAAGCCTGATGGTACCATCGCATCTCTGCCTGGGACCTGTTTATCACAAAAGGCTGTTGCTACTGAGGGTGAGAGCGAGCCAAGGCAGTATCTGAGTTACAGGAGGACAGTTTATTTGAGTTACAGCCTGCACAAAGTGAGAATCTCCACTGAGACACAGGGAAGCAAGGAAAACCAGCATTAGTAGGTTAATCCTCGTTGATAGATCCCTTCTTTCCTCCCCTAGTTACTCTCACGGCTATTTCCTTATGTTCTTCCCAGCTGCCTTTGCTGGTGCTCACTCACACACTGCCCACTGCTTACACGGACACAGCAATGGGGCTTTGAAGTCAGCAGCGCAGAGTTCTGCAGGGACTGCAAATCTGGGAGAGGAACGGGGTAAGCACTGAGCCTAGGCCTGCCCTGAGCTGTCACAAGAATACCGGGGTGTCTGAGCTAGGTTATTAAAAAAACAGTCAAGCTGCAGCTCCGTTTTTGAGGGCAGATCAGGCTTGTAGCCAACACTCTGGGCTCCCTGTGGATTTTATGGATGGACATTGCTCAGCGTCATGCAACCATTAGCCCTTCCTCTGGCATCCCTGTAGCTCAGGGGAAGCAGAAGCGTTTTCCCTGCTGCCTTCCTCACTTGCCATGGTCTTCCTCTCACGTACAGCACAAAACCAGTTGTGTGATCCCTGTTTTGGGACTCTACCAGTATAGCTTATACATGTGCAGAACATAAAAGGTACTTGAATTTATAAAACTTTTGAGCTCTCATTTGCTGAGGGTGAGTGTGCCAGTATTTGGCTTTGGGTTCGTCTCCCTGCCACCCCACAAAACAGTTTAATCCAGAAGAAAAAAAATCTTAATTTTCTGATAGTTTAGATTCTGTTTAGTTATAACTCACAACTCCAAAATGTAAGTTTAATAGTTCATAAATTATACAACATGGAGCACATCCTGTTGTAATCTGCACTGCACTATATGAAGTATTAACACCAATGTCTAAACAAAATACATAGTCACTGTAGGCAATCTTAAACCTCAGCTGTACAGTTTTTCTGAACTATTTTGGCTATAGATGTGATTTTTCGCCCCTCTACCGTCATATGGTATTAATTCAATTGTTTTATATGTCATACATGCATAAGAACTAGAAGGGATTTCCTTAAACAACAAACATTGAGGATAAAAAGGTTGGTGTTTATAAAAATGTCAAACTCAAAGGCTCTTCCATAACTTCTTGGAGGACTGCTATCATTGAAGGCTCGAAAGCCAGTCATTCAAGAAGTCCTCCAGAGAGAAAAGCTAATCCTGAGTTTCCACTCGCACGTTGCTACTCTGATCCCTCGGCCGCACATCGGCAGCAAGCGTGCTGAAAGAGGACCAGAGAAGTTTGAATGTAGCTAAAAAAATACAACAAGGAGGATTCTAGAGTTCTAGAGCCCGTAGCTTAGGATCGCCCTCATGGTTGGCTTGTGCATAGAACCTCAGTATGAAACAGCTCCAAGTGTGGCTCAGTTGACGTTCACGGGCTGTCGCTGAAAGGTGTTGAAACGTGAACTTCCCTGTTGCTCCTCCGTGGGCAGGCTGGCAGGGTGGCAAATGAGCAATCATTCAAAGACATGGGGTTCTCATGCGTCTCTGCCATCTCTCTGCAGGTCCAAGCCTGTGCTGGAAGGCAGCGCTCAATCACAAGATGAGGCGGGAGAGCTTTCAGAGTCATTGGGTACAATCCCAGCAGTGACTAACCAGCGTTCTCCCTTGCAGTCAAATAAAAAATCAGCAGCTGGCATCGCTGGAGCGTACGACATGGGTCGAGGAGAAAGGAGGTTTATGTAGGAGCTGCAGAACCACGCAAGACTTGGGGAAACTGCACTCGGTTAAAAATGCGATCTCTGGGAACGCCTGCTGTGCAGAGATCTCAGAGAGCCTTCTGAGGCAGAAGATTTCGGTAGGACTTAGGAGGGCCAAAATTACCTGTCATGGTTGAGGGGTGGGAGAGGGAGCACTGCAGTGATGCTATCTGGAGCTTCACAGAGGTGAGGGGATGCGGTTCCTACATAAGCAAGCAGGAGCAGAAGCAGGGTCTGGCATGGGCTTGAGGAGATGCTCCCGCCTGCTTCGCTGCATCCCCTTTTCCACATGGCTGCACCATGGGCGCTCGGCCCCCAGGGACACTGAGGTCTGTGGGGCCAAGCAGGAGTTCCGCTGCTGAGCCAGGGAGTGCAGGTACAGACACGCTATTTGGCAGTGGCTGTCAGTGACCTGCAAGAGCCGACCTCTGAACTGCCAGGTGCGCAGACGCGTTGGTAATGCCAGTTACATACAAAACCAACCCAGAAACGATGATTCTTATTATTTACCGTCATTGCTAAAATCGCCGCTTTTGTATGCTTGTGTTGCCATTCACTGAGCTGTGTTAAGGAGAACGTTCCCTTTTTGAAGCAAAATCTTCTCATATTAATGACTTAATAATAAATCAAAAAAAGAGCATTTTGCTGTAACTTTATTTGGGACGTGAAGCATGATCTGCAGATGATTTTTGTGAGGGGCCTAATTCCTGTATTAAAATTAGTGGGAAGGTTTGGGTTGATAAGGTTTTACTGCTGAATTTGTCATTAACGTTAAAAGTGTTTGCGCTTTTCTTTTTCCCCTATTTACTTTGGTGTGCGGCACTATGGCACAAGTCCAAGCTCCGGCCACTCAGGAGGCCTTAGGCTGATCTGGCTCTTGATGAGAAGAGTTTACCAAATCTGTACAAACAGCTGCCAAAAGGGAGATGGAACGGGTCTGTCCCCATCGGCCGCTGCCCTGCTGCATGGCGTTGGGGACTGACCGTCACCTGCCACCGTTTCCATGCCGGCCCCACCAGCTGCTTTGAGTTTGCTCTTCCTGCATGTCCCCTCCTGTTGGGCAGGCTGGCACCGAGCCCTTACAGGATCATGAAATCATTTAGGCTGGAAAAGACCTTTAAGATCATCAAGCCCAACCATTAGGATGAGCCCACCCCGATTTCTCTTCTCCTCGGTGCTGACGGACTCTCTGCTCTACCGTTTACCGGTTTGGGGGAGTTTTCATTGCAATCCGAGCAGCTGTTCTCGGCTCATGCCCTAACGGGACGGCACCGAACTGCTGCCCAGGCATCGCCCCCGCTTCCCCGTCACACCCGCGGCCTCCCGAGGGCGGCGGTGGCGGCGGCGCGGCCGCTGGTGCGGGAGGCGCCACCGCTGCCGGCAGAGGGCGCTCGCGCCGCGGGAAGCGCGCGAGATCCTGCTGCCTCGCGCCGCCCCGCCCCGCCCCGCCCCGCTCCGCAACGCAACGACAGCGCAACTCCGCCCCGAAACGCAACGCAACGCAACGCAACGCAACGCTCCGCAACGTCCCGCAACGCAACGCCCCTCCCCGGGCGGGACCTGGAGGAGAGGGGCCTGGCGGGGCGGGGCTGCGCCGGGAGGGGCGGGGCCGGGAGGAGTGGGGCAGGGCCTCGTCGGGATGGGCGGGCCCCCCTCCCGGTACCGGCGGGCGCTCGTGGTTCGGCGCCGGGCTCCTGATCTCTGCCCGTCCTGCGCGGAAAGCGAAGCTGCTGAGGCTTCTCCAGCAGCCCCGGCCGCAGGCGGGCTTGCGGCGCTCTTCGGGACGGAGCTCTGCCGTGCGGGATGCGAGGGTCGCGGCCTAGGTGGCCTAGCAACCAGTTCTCCTCCCGCCGAGGGTGGGTAGCGCTCTCCTTCTCAGCAGCTTCAATCTGAGCAAGGTTTTCCCAAATAGACAAGAATTCAGATTGTCCGACACGGCATTGGGGACCTTAGGTCCTCCTGAGAATCCCAGTCCACTGGTGCAGGGAGGATGAGGGACCTAAAGCACGGCCTGGGTTTTCATGAGAATGGCCCGTGGGGTCAGACTGTGAACTGGGAACCATTGTGCTTCCTGTAACATCACGAGGATGTTGGTCTTTCTTAATGCTCTTTATAGAAAACCCTACAACGCCCATTCCTTAGACAGAAGGGGGAATCTGTTCCTGCAATGCCGCAGGTTCGTTATAATGTTCAGGTTGGTAGTAAAGCCCATATACAGGCCCAGGCCACACCCTGAGTGTAATTCATGTCTTCATACAGCTTTGTATGAACAATGAAGGAATTAATCTCCCAAAACCTCACACCCTCGAGGGGTATTTTCTCTGTACAGATTGACCTCTGTTAACATTGCTTCTTGTAAAGCTTTTCATTAAAATGTGACCTTCCTAATTCCCTGTTTCATTCCCAGTTAAACTGCTCTGTAAGAAAGAATCATGCTTGCCCCAAACAAAATGGGATACAGGAGCAAGAAGTTGACAGCTGTAGAAAAATTCACCCTTTCCCTCTTCGATCCCAACCTGAGTGGATCTATGGGATGGATTTTCCGTAGAAGGAAGTGTCGTGACGTAAGGGATTTCTTAGTGTCCAAAGATGGTCAGCGAAGTGAGCCAGGCATGGGATCTGAGCAGGAGTGGGCAGAGCTGGGGGAATGAGCACGTAATCCCCACCTGCCAGAGTGCCCCTCTCAAGTCAACAGGGAGAAAATTAGGCTGGATCTCCCTTGCCATCCTCTGTGACCTGGGATGGTTTCAAAAGTCTTTCAGTTCCTTTCATTTCAGTCTTCTGTAAGCAAAGCCCTGCCGTGAGGAGTGTAGGCATGAGGACTCATGCAGAGGGTGTGCGGGATCTTCGCGCAGGTTGGCTTATGGCATCAAGGGGTGATTTTGGCCAGGACGCTTGTACTCTGGGCAGTTAGGGAGCTCCCTGCAATGGGAAACGGCATGAAAAATGCTTGATGAGCCCATGTACGTACACAAATGGTACCACATGAACTGGTGCCACCAGCTTCCTGACATCTCTCATAAAAACTGCCTGACAGGAGGTTGTAGTGAGGTAGTGTAGTGAGGTATCACCCAGGCAACGGGTGATAGGATGAGGGAAAACGGCCTCAAGTTGTGCCAGGGCAGGTTTAGGTTGGACATAGGGAAAAATTTCTTCCCTGATAGGGCTGTCAAGCACTGGAAGGGGCTGCCCAGGAAAGGGGTCAAGTCTCCATCTCTGAGGGTATTTAAAAGCCAGGCAGACGAGGTGCTTAGGGACAGGGTTTAGTGGTGGGATGGCAGGGTTAGGGTAAAGGTTGGGCTTGGTGATCTTAAAGGGTTTTTCCAACCTCAACGATTGTGATTCTAAAACCAGATTCCCTTAAACTCAAATCCTGGTCCCATTGAATGGGGGACACAACTGCCACCAGTGTCGGCTGGTTCAGAGCCAAACCTTGTTTTCAGTTTGGTTAAATTCAGCTCATTGGCATGAGGCACCTGGGTTTCATCATGGCCCAGAGCCCCCCTGCTCAGACAAAAGAGGAGAACGAGCCCCTGCCCGGTCGCCCACATCCCTCCTGCCTGCAGCCTGAGCACAGGTACCTCCACTAAATATTTTAACCTCATCTACTGATTTATGAGCAAGACAACAAGTAACATTTTTAAGGATCCACTGAATCTCAGCCAAGCTATGGAGATTAAAACAAAGACAATTAGGAACGTAAATGGCATACGGAAATCCTGATCCGCATGGCACAGTTTTATTAAAAAAAATAACATTTTAGCCTGCAGTGGTAAATCATGCTCTTGAGTGCCTGATGCCTGGGAACCCATGTATCTTTAACTGCCTTCTACTGTTAACGCTCTTCCCCACAGGCAGGGCTTGCCTGACTTGCCCCAGTCCCTAGGAGTCGATTTTTCCATGATGGCAGGGGCTTGGTTGGCCTGCCAGGTGGAATATCTGCAGCAGGGAAACTTCTAAAACTAGAAGCTGGTTAGGAGGTTTCAGACACCTGGCTGTTCATTTTTAGAACATTTTTCTTGAAGTATTTTTGATGGAGGTGATTTCCTTTTTGGTGAGCCCAGGCTGCAGACCCTTCTCCTGTGCCAGGGCCATTAAATTCTGTAGGAACGAGAAGAGATTCTGTTCCTAATCCCTATTGTGGGGGCACTTTAATGTTTTTGTGGCTGTATTTTAAAACAAGGTACACTTACGAATCAAAAGTGTGTTTAAGAAAGAAACTAGCAGAAAGGAACCCTTCATCACTTAGACCTCACCTATTTTTTGGTATTTAACAAAGGCTGTTTTCTGTAATTGGCTCTAATGAAGGGGGGTTTAGCTAGCTGCAGTGGTGCTTTGTGAGAGACTGGGAAGTCAGCTTTAATATGATTTTAATATGTATAAAACATCTTGTTATTTTTTTAAATAAAATGTTTCAATTAGCCGTTATTGTGTTAAACGACTTAAACATCTCCCTGATGATCTATAAACCCGAACCATCCAGATCTGATGTGGTACTCGAGAACTAGGAACCAAAGCTGACCAGAGGCTGACCATAAAGCTGAAGAGTGTAAGGATTTTATTCTTTTTCTTCCCTTCACTTTCAAAAACTGAAGGCCCCAGCTCTGCGCAGATGTAGTCATTAACTTAATTTTATGAACTATAAACAGTCCCGTTGCAGTCAGTCAACTGCATACTCAGTGAATAACCTAAGCGCGAGCGTTTACAGCACGGGGGCTAATGAGATGGCATTAAGGGTGTCCTTAATTTTGCAACAGATGCAGGGGTTGCTTGAATTTCAGCTAAGAGGAGGGTGATGAGGACGATTCAGTGTTTTCTGTCTGAAACTCACTTGGCATCTAGACATGGAGAGTGCAGCTGTAGGTGCTGGTTTTAGGTGAGCATAATTATTTACTGAACTCGCGCACCTCCGTTTGACTTACCCTTTTATACATCTCCTAACCGTCATTTGCAAAATGCATTTATTCCCTGCAGTTTCATGGGCGCGCAGCTCCACACCCCTACCCCTGGTGTAGACTGTGCAAAAATCGGTTTTGATGGGAAACCTGGGACCGGGGGGTTTGTGCTGACCGCTGGCTGGAGCCCGAGGCCTGTGCACGCCACCGCACTGCTTGTTGGTAGCAGCTCTGGGTGGAGAAAGACTATTCTGTACTCTGTCAGCAAGGGAAGGTGTAACTGCACTCAGCTGTTAGCTGAGACACTGGATTCAAGGGGCTGCAGCCACCAGAGTTTTGGCAGTGAGCCTACGGATCTCTTCGTAACTCGAAATCAGTTCACAGAGGAGAGGCTGTTGGAAGAAATATTGTCCAGCCTGAAATCTGTTTGCATTTGTGGCTTGCCGCTGGCTTGTATTCCCAAGCATTGCATCCCTTGTCTGTGAATTAAAATTAAAACTAAAAACAGGAAAGGGAAATTAAGGGGGAAATTAGAACTAATAAATAAATAAATTTTTTAAATGCTCTATGTAAAAAAAAAAAAACAAACAAGAGAGAGGGAGAGGGAGGCTTTCACAGTGCGTGTCTTGCTGTGGGTGCTCTGCAAGATAAAAGGATGCCGGGGAAAAGGTGTTGCAGTCGCATGGGGGGTGGCACCAGGGGTGCAGGGGCCCCAGCGCTGGTGGCAGGCAGGGACCTTCTGCTGTTGGAGCCTGTTCTGCTGGGTATAAATTAAATGTGTTTGGACAAATGGCAGTTTGGGGATGGTTTCCTCATGCTTGGAGAAGCTCAGGAAGAAGCCGGGGGGAGGCTGGTTTGTGGGAGCTGTTGGAGTGGGTGTAGTGGGGCAGACGGGGAGGGATGTACTGCATGTGCCCAGGAAAGAAATAAAATTCCCCGCAGCCTGTGCTCGGACCTAATTGAAGCCTCTGAGCATGACGGTCAAAGACCACTAAATGACCAAACCGTCCGATGAGGCCAGGTGTCTGCAGAAAATCGGTGTTTTGCAAGGGGTGCGTGTTCGAACGGTGGTGCAGCTTTGCTTGGCCGTTGCACGCAATGTATTCCTCAGAGCTGAGGGAATAACTCATGCTCCTTTCCAATTAGCCCATGATGTCACGTTTTCCACTCTCTTCATACCATTTTGTGCATTTCGGGCATATTCAGAGCCCCGCTGGGACCGACCTCTGGCACTGGGGTCACCCCCGCTCTCCCGGGTATGGGGGGATCGGGCCGGGGGGAGGCCGCATGTTATTAAAAAGTGATGTTGGAAAAACAGAGAAGTGTTCGGGTTTAAAACTACTCGGGAGCTTTGATTTTTTTTTATTATTATTATTTTTTTTTTTTTTTTTTTAGGTTTGTACCCCCGCCACTCATCTGGCTGAAGGCGGCTGCGGGGCGGGAGCAGCCCCCGGCTCCTGGCAGAGAAGGGGGTGGTGGTCCCGAGGGATGCGGGGGCGGAGGGGGGGGGCGATGAGTTTTAATTTGATTATTTTATCCCATCGCGGTTGTTCGGGTTACGAGAATGTTGGGAGAACTCAGCTGAGACGTGGAAAATTCGGCAAAACCTCTTTTCCCCCCCGTCAAACTGGTGATGAACCAGCGGAGCAGAGGTACCCCTGCCCCCATGAAGAATTTTAAGACGCCGGGTGAAGTGGTTTACTTCTTCGCGGCCAAATTTGTTGACCCGTCACCCTTGTCTGAGTTGCCCGACCAAAACAGAGACGGATACCAAGGTATCCCAAGAGTAAAAATAAGCGAAAGACAACGTTAAAAACGCGCTCTGTGTAAATGGCGATTAGAGGCGCCCCAGAACGGGATAGAGGTGTTGATAGCTTCTGAAGGCAGCCACGTACGTTCGTATCAAATTATTAATTATTTTCAAAGAGGCATCTCAGAAATAGTCCCTGTTTCTAACAGCCATGCAAAGTCTGTCGCCGGTGCAAGCAAAAAACCTCGTTACATGAGGAGCGGTTTGGCAGAGAAAGGTGATTCCCCTAGCAGCTGGAAAAAAAAAAAAGAAATAGCACATTAAATCTGGAGCCTGCAGCTCGCTCGTCCCCAAAGCCCCGCGTGTTTTGCAGAACTCCCACGCCAAAATGGTGATGCCATTTGCCAAAGAGCGGTCGGGGGAGCTGCTCGGGGCTGGGTCTAGCGGGCAGACCGATGCAAAATCGGATTTAGGTGCTGTGTAAAAGCCCGGGGAATCGGACAACTTCAGGCAAGAGTCCCGATTTCAAAAAAAAAAAAAAATATTGACTGATGTGCTTTTAGCTATAGGATTGGCTTTGCAACGATTTGGAGTGGTTGACTGTGGGTTCATCCGCCCTTTCTTGCAGCGCAGCATCAAAATTTTGCAGTCATAGTGTTTTCCGTAAATGTTGGGGTTTTGGTTTTTTTTTTTTTTTGTAATGAATTTGGGGGCGGTGGGCCTGCTCCCAGGGTGGGTTTCTGGTGTGCGATGCCCCCCGGTCGGCCCTGCAGGGCATCCTGCTGGCAGGAGCAGGGCTAGATGTTTCCCAAAGTCTATAGAGTTTTAAATTATGTAAGGTAATATAATAATAATAATAATAATAATAATAATAATAATAATAATAATAATGAAGAATATATGGGAAACGATACCAGCTCCCTACTGCGCTGAACTGAACCCGCTCAGAGCTAGGGATAAGCGGGGATAAATAATTACAATTATTCATGCGGTTTGTTTTTATTTTAAAGGAAAAGAAAAAAAAAATAGTCCAGGTGTGAGCTTTGCGGTGTCGGGAGGGGAGATGGAAATTTATTTTATGTGTAGTGTTTGAGTATGCTCGTCTGGGAGGTGAGGTCGCTTAAACGCTGTGGATTTGAATGTGGCCCAAATTCTTACTTTTACTCATTACAATTCTTCTCGTTATTTATCAGAATAGCTCCAAAAGCCTGTTTTTGCCTCGGCCGTTAGAAATCGGTACCCGCTGCCCTATGCGCACATTTGAAAAATTACGTCCCTTGCCCCGTGAAAGCGTCGGGAGCGAAGCATAATTTTAAATGGGAAAAAAGTGGAGAAAACAACAAAAAAAACCCCTAAACCCTGCGGAACTGCTCCGTACAAGTGGCAGAAGACACAGGGGAACGGGTTATCGGGGAAGGCAGCGGGGGGGACATCAATTAATTCAATATTAAGTCAAGAAACACCTCGGGGTTGGCGAATGCAATGGTTGATTCGTGCGGGGAAAGGGCCGGAGGTTTAAAATAACGCGAAGAGGAGGGAGCCTGTCCCTTCTGTCGCGATTTAGTTAAAAATTAACCGGTGTCGCTCCCGCCCTGGGGGATCCGTCGGTGCCCATATTTTCTGTGGGGGATTGAGAGCGTAAACCTTGAACAAAATACGTCGGTAACGAGTAGGAATGGGTCATTAATTATCTGCTGCCTTGCGTGACACGGGCGAAAAGTGAAATTAAACGAATACCGTTGTTACCGAGAAAAAAAATGATGAAACGGCTGCGTGTTTTGTCCCGCTCCCGGCCTGGCTCCGTGCAGCCGTTTGGCCGAGGGAGGATCCCGGACCCTCTCGGCCGGTAGCCCCGAGCCCAGACCAGCAGCGCGGCCCTCGCCTTCCCCTGGCGCTGCCCCGCAGACTCCGAGCCGCCGGCCGTGCCGGGAGGCAACGGCCCTTCCACTCCACGGGGGGACGTGCGGGTCCACGGCCGGGGCCGCCGGCTGGTTCCCCTGAGGGGAGCCGGCCCTGGGGGCGGGCGGCCCGGGCAGGTGGCGGGGCGGGCCCCGGGGGTGGCTCCGTGTGTCCCCCTCCCCGGCCGGGCGGTCCCCGGAGCTGCGGCTCCCCTGCAGTCCCCGGGGACGGGGCTGGGGCTGAGGACGGGGACGGAGATGGCGATAGGGACGGGGACGGGGATGGGGATAGGAACGGGGACGGGGACGGTGCTGGGGCTGAGGACGGGGATGGAGATGGCGATAGGGACGGGGACGGGGATGGGGATGGGGATAGGAACGGGGACGGGGACGGGGACTGGGCTGGGGCTGAGGACAGGGACGGAGATGGGGAAGGGGACGGGGATGGGGATGAAGGGAAGGACGGGGATGGAAATGCGGATGGGGATGGGGGAGAATAGGGACAGGGCCGAAGATAGAGATGGAGATGGGGCCGAGGCCGGGGCTGCGCTCCTAAGAGGCCGGCGGCTGCTTGGGTGTCTGCTCTCCCGCGGCCGGCCGAGGCTAATTTGCTTTATATGGCAGGGGATCAAATGCTCTGCTGCAACCTCTCGTTTCCAGGTACTCGCCCGCCCCGGCCCCTTCCTTCCTCCGCAGCCCCTCCCGCGCCCTCCCCCGCTGCGCTGACAGCCCCGCCGCGGCCGGCGGTATAATAGGCCGCTGCCCGCCGTCCCGGGGCGGAGAGACGCTCCCCGGTGCTGCACCCCGTGTGCATGCGGCGGTAACGGCTCCGGCCCGCCGGCACTGGGGGGGCCGCGGCGGGCCCGGCCCGCGGGGCAGGGGCAGGGCGGGGGCGGCGGGGCGATGGGCAGAGCCCCCGCCGGGAGCCACGCTGCCTGGCTGCCAGCAGCGCCGGCCGGGGGGCTGCGCTAGGTCGGCCTGGCAGCCCCGGCGGCCGGGGCTCCCCCCGCGGGCGGCGGCGAGGATGCAGCACCCGCTGGAGCTGGGGGCCGCGCACTACTTCCCGGCCGAAGCCTTCCCCGACCACCGCTCGCACCGCTACCGCAGCTTCATGATCGAGGAGATCCTCACCGATCCCCCGGACGCCAAGGGGGCCGCGCCAGCCGGGGAGCTGCTTAAGTTCGGGGTGCAGGCGCTGCTCTCCGCCCGGCCCTACCACAGCCACCTCGGTACGTCCCGGGGGCGGGCGCGGCGCCCAGGGCGCCAGCGGGAGAGCGGGACGGCGGGAGCGGGGCTGCGGGAGGAGGACTGCGGGAGCGGGGCGGCGGGGCATGTCCCGCCGGGCTGCCAGAGCGCCTTGTAGAGCCAGTTCCCTGGAAGAACACACACCCCCCCCCCCGAATTTTGCCTAAAAAACCCAGCGCCGTGCCGCAGGAAGCTCCCAGCCTGGAGCCTGCCGAGAATTTGGGGCCTAAAACGAAGGAAGCGGCTTCGCGGCTGGGAGGCTGTTGGGTTTCACGGAGAGACCGACGTTCCCGGGGGCGTTGCGCCCGGTTTTGGCGGAGGCGGGAACCGCTGTGGCCTGCGCGGTGGGGTAGGAGGCGGCACGGTGCTCTGCGGGCACAGCTTCGGCTGGAAACCCGGCGTGGGTGCATGATACAGATGTTATTTTATATATATATATATATATATATAAAAATTTTAATATATATATTTATTTCAAGCGGGAGCCAGCGTGCCGTATCCAGTCTGATACAGCAACAAGGACAAATGCGGTGTATCAGCGACACAGGGTTTGGGGTTTTCGGGGTTTTTTTTGTGTGCTTTTATTTTTTAAAGCCAGCGTTTAATGTATTTTAAGCGCCAGCATTTCGCTTGTGCCTGCGAAAGCTGTCAGCCTCCAAGTCTCCGTGGCCCTCGGAGACGCCGCGCTCCGTCCCTGGGAACGGACGGGACTCGAGGATGCCGATTTCTTCTTTTCCCTGTAAAAGCGGAAGAGGAGAGCGCCAGGACCCGTAGCTGGGGAGCGCGCAGATGCCGGAGCATCGGGGAATTAGCATCGCTTTCCAGACGGGCCGAGAGCTTTGCCGTAGCGGGACGGGTTAACGGCTTCTGCTGGCCCCGACGCGCGGCGGGAGCGGATCGGGCCCCGCAAGGGACCCAGCGGTGCCTTCGCTCCGGCCACGCAATCCCCGCCTGCGGGGGCTCCTCTGAAAGGCCGGTTCGCCCCATCGGAGTGTCGGGAGCACCGGGCGCCCTGGCTCGGCCGGCGGCGGGACCAGTACTGGGTTCGCGGGCCTAGGCCGGGGCGGCGGGAAGCGAGCGAGGCCGGGGAGAGCCGGGCCGGGGAGAGCCGACCAGGGCCGGAGGGAGCCGAACCGACACGAGCCGATCCGTGCCGGGCCGAGCTGAGCCGATCCGATGCGGGCCGGGCCGGGGCGGGCGGTGCCCTCTGCCCGCCGGGGAGCGGGGCGGCTGCGGGGCCGCGGTTCGGGCTGAGGTCGGCCCGAGCGCGTCTGCAACAGCACCCTCGGGGCTGTGCTCGCTGCCGTCGGGAACTCTCCCTCTCCCACCCCCGTGCGCGTCTTCGTAGGAAGATCATGGGAGCGCGTCCCGGGGATGTAAATCGTTCCCCGGTCGAAAATGCCCTGGAAGCCGCTCGGGAAGGAAAGACGGGGCCGGGCACGGCCCCGTCGCGGCCCTGGGGGTAGGGGGTGGCTTTTCGGTGGATTTCGGCTGTTCCCACTCGTCCCCCTCCGTCACGCCGTGACTGGCCGCTGAAGGGCAAGGCCCGGGCCCCGGCCCCGACCCCCGCCCCGGGGGTGCTCGCGCCCCGGGGGCCCCGCTCTGCCTCGCTGCGCCGTGGCCGAGAAGGGTGGAGGAGGCTCGGTGCTCCTTTCAGGGCCTGATCGTCAGAAGGCCGAGGCACCCTGCAGCCCCGGGGGTCCCCGGGGGCCGGCGCGGGGCTGCCCGGCGCTGACGGCCTCTCTCTCCCGCAGCGGTGCTGAAGGCGGAGCCGGCCGCCGTGTTCAAGTTCCCTCTGGCTCCCTTGGGCTGCTCGGGGCTGGGCTCGGCGCTGCTGGCCGCCGGCTCGGGGCTGCAGGGCGGCTCTGCCTCGCCCCATCTCCCGCTGGAGCTGCACCTCCGCGGCAAGCTGGAGCCGGGCCTCCCGGAGTCGGGCAGCAAGGCCAAGAAGGGCCGCCGCAGCCGCACAGTTTTCACCGAGCTGCAGCTCATGGGGCTGGAGAAGCGCTTCGAGAAGCAGAAATACCTCTCCACGCCCGACAGGTAGGCGATGCCGGGTCCCCCGCACCGCGGGCGGGCAGGCCGGGGTCTCCTTTTCCCTGCAAAACGAGGAAAGCTGCCGGGGCTCATCGCCTCCCTCTCTCGCCCACAGGATAGACCTGGCCGAATCGCTGGGGCTCAGCCAGCTCCAGGTGAAAACCTGGTACCAGAACAGGCGCATGAAGTGGAAGAAAATCGTAAGTGCCCGCGTCCGACCCTTCTGCGCCCCGCCGGGGTGCCGAGTGCTGTCCCGCGGGCTCGTCTTGCTGTTAGCCGGCACAATAATGGTAGCAATAGTAATAGTAATAACCCAACGATAAGGATAACGATAACGATTTATGACCCCGGTCCTTAAGGCCGGCATCGCCCGGGCCCCGCCGGCCCTCCCGGCCCCCGGGGGCGGCCGGAGCAGGGCTGTCGGAGCCGCTCCGGCACGGCGGCTGCTCCCCCGGCTGCGGCCCGGGCGCGGTGCCGGAGCCCGGGGCCCGGCGGAAAGGAGGGTGCCCCTTGCCCCGGGACAGTGGCAGCAGGGTTTTACCGGGGTACTCCCTCCCTCTCCCCCCCCCACCTCGCAGGTGTTGCAGGGAGGCGGTCTGGAGTCCCCCACTAAACCCAAGGGCCGCCCCAAGAAGAACTCCATCCCCAGCAGCGAGCAGCTCTCGGAGCAGGACCGTGCCCGGGACGCCGAGAAGCCGCCCGAACGCCTGGGTTCGCCGGCCGAGGTCAGCCAAGAGGAGTGAAGGCGAGCGCCGCTCCCCTCTGCCGGCCCCGGCTGCCCCCCGGGCGCTGCCCGCCGAGCCCGCACCGGCTCCGCACCTCGCCCCGCCCGCGGCAGCACGGCGGCGGGAGAGCGGGGACAGCACGGCTGGCAGGCACGGCCGCCCCCGGACTCCGGTGAATAGGGTGTTTGGTTCGGCCGTCGCCCCCTTTCCCTCCCCCGCCGTCCCTCTCCGCGCCCGCGGAGCGCTGTGCCACGGGCGGCGGCCCGGGGGGGGAGAGGGGGAGACGGACAGGAGGACACTGGATCCCACCCCCCACGTCTGCTCGCTGTCTAAAACCCTGTGGTGCCCCTAGTTATCCGAAAACTGCATTTTATGATCAGTTTTATTAATGCGAAGATATTTACTTTATTTCAATAAAGTATTTTATGAACTATTGCTCCGAGCAATGCCATGCTTTTTCATTAATTTTTTGTTTCTTGTTTTTCTTTTGTTTGTATTTTGCCCCCCAATCGCGGAGGCAGGTTAGAGATTCAAATCCAAGCTCGCAGCCGGATCTACCGGGACGGAGCAAAGCGCGGTGCTGTCCCGACCGTTCCCGGGGCGGCTTCTCCCGGCGGCCTCGCCCGTAGCCAGGAGAGGCAACACCCGCAGCCTTTGCGCGGGCCATATTCGGATGCTTTCGCCTGTTAAAGATACGTTAATTGCTGGCAAATAAGTTAATTAGATTCTGCGCTGCCCGCCCCAATCGATGCTTTTTTTAAAGCGCGGCTGGGGCAGAGGCCAGAGCGAATCTCCCGCGGCCCGCTGAGCTCCTGCTGCCCGGCGGAGGGGGCTCCGCCGCTCCCCCGGGGCTTTCCGTCCTGTGATCTCGCACGAAATCCAGGCCCTTCGCGTTTTTCCTTATTTTTGTTGTTGTCGTTTGTTTCCCGTCGCCGCTGTATTTTTTTTGCAGCGATTTTACAGCAAATTACAGAGCGCCTGTCCAGGTACGGGGTTACGGCCGTCCCCCTGAAAACGTGCGGGGTGGCGGGGAGCGGGGCCGGAGGCAGCGCGGGAGCCTTGCGGGAAGGTGAGGGGCCGGGGGGGGGTGTCCGCGGCGGGGCAGCCCGGTCCGAAGGCTGGTGGCTGTGGCGGGACGTGGCGTCCCCAGGGCTGCGAGGAGCGGAGCCGCCTCTTGCCCGCGGAGCGAAGCCGCACTGCCAGCGTTCACAGGCTTCGATTAAAATTAGCCCCGTGCCCGCCGCCGGTGCAGCCCTCGGGGGGTCTACGCCGCAGCTGCCCCGTTTCGGGCGCGGCTGCTCCCAGTTTTCCCCGTTTGCTCGTTTCGTCACGCTCTGCCGGGCCCGGAGTCGCTGCCCCGGCCGCCCGCGGGAATGCCCGGGGGCGGCTGTCTCTCTTCCCGGTTTAACAACCTCTCGACATGAGCGACGGAGCATTTGCGGAGGATGCGGCCATCGCCGAGTAAACAGGACGCGAGCTCATACTCTTACACCACAATGAGAGATACATTTAAACAAAAGAATTGCTTCGGAATGTTCTATTGAACCTGGGGATGGGGATTAACGTGGGGAAGGCGGAGGGGTCCCCCGGTGCGGGCAGGGCACGGCGGTGGTTGATTTATTTTTTTGTCGCTGCTTTTGCCGTTTCGCCTACGGGCCGTCGCTTCTGGTCGGGCTGCAGGGTAACAGCCTCGCCGCAGCAGCCGCTTTTAATTAAAAGGTGCCTTCGCTGGCGCATTAATCGAAGTTAAGGGGCTGACAAGCCGTGTCCGCCACCGGCGTTACAGGGAGGTTTGGGAAGGGCTGAGCCTCGCTCCTTACCGTATTTTCTTTTCGCATTTAAACGGCGGGCAAGTGGTTATGCCATAAAGGCATTCGGTAAGGAAAGGTATTTTGTTGTATTTTCCTCTCCTGGACGAGCGGGAGGGGTTCGGGCAGGCTGGGGCTTCTCGCCGGCCCGAACGCGGCCGGAGCCCCGCGCCCGCTCCGCTCGCCCGCCTCGCCTTTCCACGTGGGTCCGGGGGGGATTCCCTTCCCGCTGGTGGCCCGCGGGAGGGGAAGCGGCAGCGGGCGCCGCCGGAGCCGCGCCTCGCCCGTTCTGCGCGGGGTCTCGGCAGCACCGGGCCGCCCGGCGTCTGCGGCCCCTTACTCCTCGGCGGGGTTGGTGCGGGCGGCGGCGGAGTCTGGGCGCGGAAAGGCGGCAGCGCCGGCAGCCGTGCCCTCGGCTCCCTGTTAACGGGGCCCCGCGGTTGCAACCGCCGGCCTAGAAACATTTGAGGTTTTTGGTGTGTGGTGGTTTTTGTTTTCTTTTTTTTTTCCAGCAGTATCGACTTTAAGGGCGAGCTTTCGCTTTGCAAGGAGCAGTTTGCAGCGCGGCGTGCGAGTGCGCCAAGCTGAGGAGCCCTCCCCGCTTTGGCGCTGATGTGGACAAACACTGAAGTCTTCCCAATTGGAGGAGGAACCTGTTAAAGTCACCGACAGTGTACTTGACAACTGGGGTTTTTTTCCTCGTAAAATACTTCTCTTTTTTTAACAATACAAATTACTTTATCTTTAAATGAATTCCTACATTTTTTTTTTCTGTTGAAGTTGAATTTTCCTGTGTTGCGGGGGCCGGGCTGGCTGGTGTGGCACTGCACAGTGTGGCACTGCACTGCAGCGGCGGCAGCTTGGAGCCAGGAGCAGTGGGGTCCCAGCACAATATCACCTTCTGCTTGAAAAGCAAAGGCTACCAGCTCTTGGCGATAGCCTTTCCAAGGGCATTTTGATAATATCCCAGTGCATTTACAAACAGGGCTTTGGGGCTCACCCCAGCCAGCACCAGTTACCTCCATTGGCCAGTGAGCAACCACAAGGAAATTACAGCAGGCCTTGCCAGCGTGTGGCTTTTCTGCCGATGGATGATTTTTGTTAGTGCAGCATAATTGTTTCATTTTCTAATTACCCTTTGCAGCTATAACGGAACAGCACAGATGCTGTTAGGCTGTGATGGGCAACAACCCGTGTTCACCGTGCTTCAGCAGTAGGGCTGTGTCAGCCTGGGCATTCAGACGCTCTGGAGCTCTGCATGACTTTGTTCTGTGCTGCCGTTTCTCCTCAGAGCCCTGTTCTGCCTGTGGGATTGATGTCTCTCTGCAGCACCCCAAAGCATGGCGGCCAGAAAAGCCTTCCCTGTTGCCCCTGAGGTCATTTGCCAGCGCTGTATAGTTCTGGGGCCTGTAAAGTATATATGTAGCTAATATACCTGATGTTTGTTCTGTTTTCTGTATATAAATAAGCTGTACTGCTACAACACATTTATTCTGGCAGAAGTGCACCCACGCTGGGGAGCTCTACCATTTTAATTGCACCAGTACAGGTAAAACAGTGTTATGTTTTCTGTGTAAACAGAGTAGAAGGGCGTAGAATGAAGGCTGGAAAAGCAGCACCGAAAGTGGGTTCTTCCCATGTTTGAATGCTAATCGCATCACAGTTAATCGGCAAATGTTGTGACGGCTTTCTTAACAGAAATCCATTTAGCTGAGTTTCCAGTTCAAACATCTTAAATTCCCTTTTTATGGAGCATCTTGGTGAAACCTGAGAAAGGTCCTGCTTTTTCATCAACATCAATTTAAAAATAGCTCCGTGGAGCCAGAGGATTTTAATATTAATGACTTTACGCTTATACCAAGGTAAAAGCGCAGGAGTGCTTGCTCCGGTGGGAGCAGACCGGGCACTGGGCCGGTGCTGTGAGGGGATGCCCCTCTGCTGGGGGGCAGCAGCTTTGCCCTCATCCCTTGCTCCCCACCTGCGAGGCAAGTGGAGATCTGCTGTGCCCTTCTGAAAGCAAAAATCGGTCCTAGAGAAATGCTTTGTGGGTGCTCTGCACCAAAAAAATCCCAAATCACAGCCTTGATGCTGCACTTTCCCTCCGGAGGTTTTAGGGGTGGAGAGGATGGGGGAGTGGGGATGTGGGGGGATGTGAGGGTATGGGGGGAGGAGGGCTGGATGGGAGCTATTGAGGGATGTGGAGAGGTGAGGGGGAGGTGCAGAAGGGGGTGTGTGTGGATGATGGGTGAGGAGGTGGGAGGGTGAAGGAGTTGGGGGGTGGGATGTGGGGGTTTTGAGGGGATGTGGGGAGGATGGATGGTGAGTATGGAGGGATGCAGGAGTGTGTGTGGGAATATGGGGATGATGGATGGGGAGGCTGGAGGGGGATGCAGGGAGGGTGGAGGAGTGAGGGGTGGGATGCAGGGACTCACGATGGGTTGCGGGGAGGATGGAGGGGGATGCAGAGTGGATGCAAGGGTGTGCGCAGGGGGATGCGGAGTGGATGGGGGGAATATGGAGGCATGTGGGGAGGGTACAGGGTGTGTGTGGGGGTATGCAGGGATGATGGGTGGGGAGGACAAAGGGGTGTGTGGGGAGGGTGGGGGGTGGGATGCAGGGATTTGTTAGGGGGTTGTGGCGAGGATGGGGGGATGTGGGAGGATGCAAGGGTGCGTGCAGGGGGCTGCGAGGGTGGGATGTAGGGGGCTTTGAGGGGACATGGGGAGGGTGGAGGGGAATGTGGGAGGATGCAGGAGCAGTGGGTAGGTTGCAGGATCTTGCAAGGGGACATGGGTAGCCTGGAGGGGGATGCTGCAGGCGGCTGCCACAGGCATCTGCAGCCTGTGCACCTACGTGCTGATAAAACACCCGGCTAGGACCACATGTGCACACTAAGCTGAAGCTGGGGTGGACTTGGGGAGGAAGAAGTTAACAACTATCTGGGACTTTTTATCACTATTTTGGATAAAAATACAATGAAGGGATCAATATGACCTATTGAGTTCAGTCAAATTCTCTAAAAATCATTAACCAGCATGTGAAGCACTGTTGTTAGATGTTTGTCTTAACCCAAAATGTTGGATTGAGGTCATTACAAGTTTGGCTGTTTCAGCTGACATGTATGGTAGATAAGATCTAGACGCTGAGCGCCTTATTCCATGAAATTTGGCTGAATAACATGTAAATGAAGTTCAGGGCAAGTTCATGTTAAACATGCTAGCATGGCTCTTGATATGATCACCTCTACTTGGCTAAACTTTTCTATGAAATCTGTAGGAAAACTTGCCAGAATCAAGGCTCTGGGATACAAATGGGGTTACCTTTAATGAAACTGGTAGCGACCATTGCATCAGTAGGCAGGGGTTTTCATAGTGTACTTTAAAGATACAGGCAACTCTGTGTTGATAGAAAAAGTTGCAGTCACAGTCTGATACAGGTTCATCAGTTTACAAACAGAGTCCTTTAAAACATGATTATGTAGAAAACAAGTTCTTCCTCTGCAAGATCCTCAAATCCATTGTTGATATTGTACTTTCATTAACAAACCACAAAATGAGCTTGTAGCATTTCTTAAAACATAATTTTTTAGGATGGGAATGTGGAAACTTTCCGAAATTGAAATGGCGAATGAGTAAAATAAGATTGATTTGTGTCTAAAGTTTGAGTATTAGCTGGAATGAGAAGATTTCATCTTTTCAATGCAGTTTTTCCCTCCAGCTAGTTAATTTAAAGAGTGCTAGGCAGTGTGTGTTTGCTCTCTGAATAGGTATTGAAGTTAGTGGATTATATTTAAATGGAGGGTACTGTTAAAGGAGGAGACTCTTGAGTTAGTGTTAGGGATTGCCTGCCTAGTTCAAATACGGGTACGCTTAAAGTGTGATGTCCTTTTCAGTCATCCTCAAAAGTTGTCCAGGCATGACTTGCAGTGAAAAAATGTGCAGAAAACCCCCATTAATTGATGACAACTGTTTCCAGCCTGATATTTCCTAACTGCTCGTCTGAAAACTTGCTTGTGCAGGACCCCTAGACCTCAGCAACATTCCACAGGGATAAAGAAAAGAAAGGGTAAACAGAGCCCAGAAGAGAGCAGGCAGATGTATGGTAGTTGCTCACATACAGAAAACTGCCTGTCCTAGGAACTCCAACGTCTTTCTGGAGATGCGGTATTGCCAGAACTAGGAGGAGAGACACCCCCCCCCAACTCTGCTCTGGACCATCTTACACGAATGACAGCGCAACTCCCAAACTTGTGCTTTGTGTAGTATGAATATTGCATCAGGGAAGTGTTCTGGGCAAAAAGCCTACATGTGGCAGTAGGTCTCAGCAAAATGCATGCCTGACTTTGCCTGGCAAGGAAGGTACTCCCAAAATACAATTATTTTTTTTTTTCCCTCCCCCCTGGTAAGGTCTGCGAGCGAGAAGCTGGCTGTTCACTTTGAGCTAACAGGCTTTTTCCTTCCCTGCTGCTTGATGGGCTACAAGGTCTTAGAGGGATTCCACCCGGTTAATGCTGTCAGCCATGCTTTCTAAGGTATTTACTCAAAATTAAACACCAGTATTTAAGAATGTAACATAAGCCCCAAATAATTTTTACTTACACTCTCTCTTATTTGTATCATTAGCTAAAATATGGAAGTGAATAATGCCTTGTCTAAATAAAAATAGCTTTTAATAGATGTTTAAAAACCAGAATCGTTTGTGTATCTTGTCCGCTTCTCCTTTCTGTAGAAGTGAGAGTTGGGTTGCTGAATGTTCGCGTTTCTTAAACAGAAATTCTCATAGGGACAAAATGTTGGATTTTTGTGCCAGTTCTTGAGGATGTTCGGAGCCTCCTCTCATTCTAGCCCTTTGAGGCTTATTCCTGCCCCAGGTGAGGTTTAAAGGGCACTGGAAGGTTTTTAATTCTGTGGCGTGCCATGAAATTTCCACATTAATGAGCATGGAAATATTTCATATTCAGATTTTGTACTGTTAGTTGTAGAAGTCACAGGGTACTGCTTGTTTTGGGATTGGATGGTGTTTCTCACCAGATAAGCGTTAGCATCCAGACCATGCATGTGTACAACCAAAGGTACCATGGCACCCTCAGTGGCTATTGGAAATTAAAATTCATTATTCACTAGTATTTGCACTAGTAAAGTACAAATGCTCAAATATTTGCAGAAAGCAAATGCGAAGCAGCTGTAAACATGGCTGAATTTGCTTCTGCATTTTGAACAATACTTGCAGATTTTTTTGGCTAAGCTGTAATGTACATGTGTATGGGGCAGAAGGCTGGTAAATGCCAGCGCTTTACACTTCCCAGTGTGCAAATTGCAGCTAAGCCCACTGGATTTAGCTTTTTATATCCTTAGTTTAAAGGGGGAAAAATACAGCCTAGTGTGGGGAAAAAAAAAAAAAACAAAACCAAAAACCCTTCAAAAAAAATACATAGACCATCAGAAGTTTTAGATAAACACATAAATTAGTGCTCTGTACACTTTGCAGGCTTGTGGGTAGAAAGTGAATAGTATGTAGCTTAACTCTTTCACTTCCAGCAAGTGCAAGCAATACCCAAAGGCTGAGGGAAAAGCGTGGTGTCCAGGATACACCGCTCGGGGATGGGTTCTGCAAGTCAAGATCTCTCCCTGTGGTTCCAAAGAACGCATCCTCTGGGTGGCAGCTAAGGAATTTGTACTGATTTTCACAAAATGTCATTTTAGCCAAATTTTGTATTTTTTTGGTGGAAACAGGCTCCGTGTGAGCAGGAGTCAGGACAGAGTGTTGGGTTCCAAAAGGACGTAGTTTGCTAAGACTTGTAAGACTGTGAGGTGATGCACCCCAGAGGCAGCATGGGGCCTTGATACAGATAATTTTCAGTTAGATTTGCTGCTCTCTTACCCCTAATGGACCGTACCCATCTGATGTTGCAAATATGCCGATGGCAAAACTTTCATAGGTTTCTATGAGGGCCTCGTGCCTCGTTGCTGCTGTAATTCCTGCTCTGGACTTCCAGAATTGCCTTGTGCTTTCACCCTGTTTACAGCCCAAACATAGTCCAAGGGATCCAGGAGGTAGGGACCCACTGAGTGTGCTGTGTACAAGCAGTCTTGTGTGTATCCACCGAGCTTTGGGGTGTCCAGAAATGCTGGATGTATGGCCAAAGAAGCTGTGGATGAAGAGCAAGAGTGATGGTCTGCTGCCAAAAGCTGTTGTATTGGTGAGTGTGTTTGTGGCATTTGCGTGGTCAGAAAATCATTCCGACTGTCTCCTCCATAGGCTTGCAAATTCCTCCTCTCAAAAAGCGCGATGTTTTCTGTTTTCCAGGCCTCTAAACACATAAAAGGCATTTGCTTATTTCCTTGCTTTGCACGATTATGCAAGCAGAGTTTATATATACTTAGCTTTGAAATCACGGTGCTTTCCTTCTACCTGCTGATCTTTATTCTTCCAGCAGAACCCTTTTCACGATCTTGTAGGATACATCTTTTAGGTTTTGAAACAGTTGCTGTATTACTTCAGAAGAGGATGCTTTTCAGAATGAAAAGCAGATTGTCATGAAGGTAAGGAAGAGATCTTTGTTTGCTGTGAGCGTCTTGTAGCCTGCAGTCTATAAAACCACATAACCTATTGGGTCGTGCTTAACAGGGGTACACATGGAAATGCTGCTCAGAAACATCTACAGGGGGCCAAAGAAAAAAGCCTGCTATTGTCTTGAACTCTCATTACTAAAGCAGTCCTAGCCTATTTTTAGGGTATATTTATACTATGTTAGTACTTCGGAGTTCCAGTCACAAACCCGCATCCACGTTTCTGGGTGCTGCAACATCAGATGGGTACGGTCATCCCTGTTGTGTTATCTTTCTTGTGTTGCAATCCTTGTTTTTTATGAAGGGATTTATAAAAGGAACTTACATCCTGATTGAATTTTTTGTAACCATGTTGTGATGTGATCTGTTGGTTGGATATGGGGAAAAAAGTTAGGAAGAAAAGGTATTGCTTTGTAACTGAAGTTTTAAATTCTATACGGTCCCTCAGTGTTTTCTCTTAGATGAGACCAACTCCAGGGGAGATGTTATCCCTATATGAATTTGGAATAGTTATGTTTGAGTTGGGTAAGAGAGCCCATAATTGGCGGTATCTGAAACTGGGTCAAAGACTGTGGCACATACTTGTGTTTTCTGTCCTATTAAAATTAAAAACCCCACTGTGTTTTCTTAAGCTTGGATATATGCACTGGACAAGAATTCTCTTCTTTAACCTTAAGTTTACAGATCTCACATTTTCCATGTGCGTTTTCCCTGATGATATTTTTATTAGTGTATTCATTTTCTAAATAGACCTGCTGTGCCTGGGAGATGCAACTTCTCTTCCCAGGAAAGAACTGTAGGTTTGATCCTGGATCCTTATATGCATTGACTTTATTAAAGAAACAAGAGTGTTGGATATAACGATTGGTCTAGGAAGGCAAGAACAGGATGAAACCTGTATTCATTCCTATTCTGAAGTATTTTTCCCTCCACTGCCCAAATTCTTAACTCGGGTCTGGCACAATCTTACTTGTTATATTCAGATCCCTCTAGTTTCTGTTGTGCTGCAATCCTTAAGAATTGACATGTGATGAAGAACCTTGTCAGCCTTTAGAAGATGAGTAATGAGATAACTCCAGGAAATTTACACTCTGGGTTACTTTCTCCCTCCTTCATGTCAATCCTTAATGATGTCAGTGTGGGCTGAAGCAACCAAGTTCTGGTGTCTGCACACCTCTGTCAAGAACAATATTTATCCATAGAGAAGGGTGGCAGTCAGAAAGCAGAATTTCCTAAGGCTATGAGGACTGAAGTACTGGTTCAGCTCCAACCATGTCCTACATTTGATAGCGGTCAGTGTTATACCTAGAAGAAGGTATAAAAAGAGGTAAGCAAATAGTGATGCTCCTCCATCTTGTAGTTGCACTTGGTAGTTGTTTGTTGCTCGAGGATTTCCCGAGGCACAAGCATATGTGTGTTAGCCTCTAGTAGGCATTTCTTAGGTTTATTTGTCATTTTCAGCCAAGTTGTCCTTGGTATGTGCCGGGTTGTCAGGCAACAAGCTCTGTTATCTGTGTGATACATGGAGAACTACTTCCCGTTATTTCCTTTTTTACCTTGCCACCTGATAATTGCATTTGCTATCCTTAGGTGGTAATGCTTTCACGAAGATAACGGCCTCTTTTCTTTTTCCCCATGCAAATCTGTTTTATGGAGCTCTCTCATCTTTTCCCTCAGCTTTTTACTGCCTTCCCTGCGCATCAGTCATATCCCTTAGGCTGTACTGAGGTTCATCATGCTCTTTGGTCTAAGATGTGGTGGGTTTAATTTCTAACTGAAGAGTATAAGTGACCATGTAGGCATGTACAGCGCTTCTTAAAGGAAGAACTGCTAGCATAGACCATTTTGGCTTGTGTTCCTCCATGTATTTTTATCAAGAGGTTTTTCAGAGTTCTGGCTGTAAATCCGTGTCCATCTGTGGTATCTTAAACCCCCTATATAGGTGTTTTTGGAGTGAAACCCAGTCCTTGCACTAGAATAATCCCTGCTCATGTAATCAGGTTGCCCTCTAATGGTTAGCTTTGATTCAGAGCACTCTCAGGCTTGCTGATGATCGGAGGATTTTTTTATTTTGATTCCCGTGGAAGAGGCCAAAATGTTTTACTCTGCAAGGCTATAGTTCATGTGCTGGCTGGGTGATGAACCTGTGCTTTACAGAGGAAAAGGTGGAAGCCTCTTCAGAGGTTGTGGTTGCAACCCTGTTCGTTTATAATGCTGGTTTTGATTTATTTGAATTGACTGTACATTTTTAAGAGCTGGAATTCACTGATGTCAAGGCTCATTATTGAAAAGTTTGTGTTGACTGACTGAAAAACTGGACTGAAACAGCAAGAATGGGAGCTTTCCCCTGTGCGTCTAATGTTATGTCCTGGCCCTGTAGCTGCCCAATTAATTCAGAGATGTTCTCTAACATCAAATGGTGCAAAAAAAACCCCCACCAAAACCAACCAAAAGGGAGAAAAGAGGGGAAAAAAAGTTTCTTGCATAAGCAAATATGAAAAACTCTCCCTTCAAATGTTGGAAAAATGTTTTTATTTTAAACCTAGGTAATATGATGCATTAGAAGACCGGTGGGAAAGATAGGAAATTTGATTGGAGTAGTATATTGGTAGAATATTTTTCATATTGACTATTTAGTCTGGCACTGTTTTGAATGGAAATGGACTTCTGGGATCTGGCAGTATCCTGTGCTCTCTGCAGATACATTCTGACTGCATTCGGGTAGTACGTTCAGGTCAATTTTTCTCAGAAGATGTAATTAAAATCCAAATTTAAGGAACAACTGTGGTAGAGCTAAAGATAGGTTTCTCCTGTTGAGGGGTGAACTGCAGGTAATACAGGTGAATGTTTGAAAACAACAAAAAACTCCCCCAAAAAATCCACCTACATAAAAGAAAATAAGTAAGAAAATACTGAAATAATAGTAGTAAAACCTTAACCAAATTTTTGAGCTTACACAATGAAGATGATGTCACAGGTGGTTATGAAACCCAAGTACTTTTCTGCAGTAAAAAAACCCCTTGAAGACCTATGACATTGAATTTTTCATCAGTTAGTGTATGAGCATTCCTGAATTTAATTTCAGTTTTGTCATGGGATTTAACGAGGCTAAGATTTTACCTACCAGATCTTACACAAAAATCTTAGTCTTTATCCAAAATAAATGTAGTTTCTTTTCAAGATATGAAGACAAAATTATTTGGAACAAGAAGTGAAGAAATAACATATACGGACAGTTTTACTTTTCCTTATTTGTCTATTACGCATCCTAAAATGGCAGGGAGAAATTTTGATAGTACAAATCGACCCGGAGGCTGAAACATATGACGGGGCCAAGCAATGCCTCCATAGAAGGTGGCAGAAGTGCGGGCTTGTTCTGCTGTCCATTTGCAATCCATTCATGAAGTCCTTACCTGCAGAGGGTTTGCACCTGCGTGCCTCGGAGCGCAGTCTGGCATTGAACATTTTGGAGGTTTCCTGTGGGGAGGGCTGGGTTTGTGATGTTGGCCAACGAGGCTGAGGCCGCTGAACAGCGAAGTGATGGCATTTAGGAGCCATGCTGTTGCAGTGCAATTGTGTTTGTGTCCCATAGTGAAATTTTTCACAGCAGTACAGTGTACTTCAGATACCCCACCTGCCTGTGAGCAGGCACAAAGGCTGCAGTGTTTAATGGAAACTTTGATTTTGAGTACTGACAGCCTTCACTCATTTGCAAGTGTCTGGTCTCGTCTGGAGAAAGAACGCTGTTGCCTCCAGCTGGTAAACTCAGCTAAAACCATGGATGTGAATGTTCTTTGGAGCGTAAAGAAAGCGGAAAGAAGGAGAAGGAGTGAAGGCGGCAGTGCCGTGCCTGTGTTTATTTAATGGTCTGCATAAATTTCTAATCTGCCCATTCAGATTGAAATTTTGCAGTGCAGGGACACCCCAGAATGGTGCTGGATATTTGCATATTAAAAAAGAAGGGTGGGGGGGAAGAAGAGGAAGAGAAGAAAATGGCTTCGCAAGAGCTTAAAGTAGGATTCTGGTTTGTGTTGGATCCTTGTCCTGTGAGCTTAGAGTACTCTGATCCACCTGAAGGATCAAAAGTGTCCTCGAGCCCTTAAATAGATGACTTGGAAATACTTGAAGTGTGTTTCATTTTATGGTAAGTTTAATGTTTCTAATCTTGGTGCAATTTACAATTACAATAAATATCACAAAAAATTAATGTGAGCACTTCAAATACAAAGGAATGACAAAGTGTAATCTGAGAAAATTTTATCAACATGCAATTTCCTTAATGAAAACATCAATGTATCATTTCAGCATACTGAGAAATATTTATCTTTTTGGGACAGCAAAATCATTTGCAGAATGTTTTAACTGCTAAATAAATATTTTACTGGCAACTTCTGAGGCATCATAAATGCAATCAATATAAACAAAGCAATGTGGAAACCAGCTCCAGTCTCAGGTCATATGATGGTTGGCTAGTTCATGGCAACACAGGACTCTGGGATGCATTTGGCTGATCCTCAGCGTTTGGAAAGTTCTGATTTCTTCCTACTATTATAAGCAAGTTTGCTTAGTTTATTTGGAAGTCCTGGCAGTGAAAGCCACAGCGAGCTTGTAGTACTTGTGATGCAACTAGTTAGCGTTTGACTGAAACCTGTATTTTAATAGTTAAATATTATGTTTTAACTGAATACAGGGTTTATGAAAACATGCGGGATTTTCAGCATTGCAGGCAGGGGTTGTTGGCTTGGATACAGAACAAGATCATCAAGGCCATGGTGGCTTGAACTTTCTCGTGGGTCCCGGCCAATGTGCTTCACCTCTGACCTTGTTCCAATGTCCATGTTATCCAAAATGTCTTCTCTGCCCAACTGGAATGGCACTTTAAGGGTGGTTTCAGAAAGTTGCATCTGCCCTCTGGAAATAGGGCAGAGAATTGTTCCACGGTGCTGATGAAGAACCAGTTATACCTTACCGGGAGTGTTGCTGCTGTCCTTATCCCCAAGGGTAACACCAAATCTGAGCCTCAACTTCCTTTTTTGTATTGTTATTACTTAGCACTTGCCATTTTTAAAGCGGTATTTTTTTATGTAAGCTGGATGATACTTGTCTGTCTTCCAGTACAGCTGCTCATTTTGATTTGTGTGCTGTTATTTGTGTCTAATATGGAATAGTATCAGACTTTACGTAATATTTATTGAAAAGCGTTTCAGATATTTTAAGGGCTACAAACATATAAATGTTTATATATATTGCATATAAATGTAATTCCTTAAGGGATTTCTGTTGACAGTCATTAGCTTCAGTGTTTCATTGGTTTCTTGTCTATTTTGATGGAGTTTTCCACCTGTTTGTTCAAATGTCTTTGTTAAGTAAATTTTCAGGTGGCAATAATTGGATGTTGTTCTTCTGAGCTTAGGAAGAAGTTACTTGCTAAGACCATTGTCTTTATTAATTTAGCTTCTCAGGTTTGTTTTAACTGTTTGCAAAAGATTCACAGCTCCCAGAGGTTAACTTAAAAAAAAGTTTTTAAATAACTTAAGGTGTTTTAGAAAATGTGAATAAATAAATATTAATTAGGTAGTTTGATGTATCCCTCACCCATCTAGACATAAGGAATTTATTACTATGATTTGAATTCTGACGATACTTCAAGAGTTTTGTTATCTTGAAGAGTCTTAGCACATTCACCCCCTGTTTCTGGGGCCATATTTTTAGTATACGGAGCAGGAATAGTAGCAAACCCCATGATTTTCAAGGACAATGTAGTTGTTTACCAGTGAAGTTTGGCCTTTGTCACTTGTCAGCAACAAGGTCCTTTAAAACTTAAAATATATCGGTAGAAAATCAGAGAGAAGATGGTGTAAGAATTTGGGAAAGAGGCACTTCCAGACAACCAGTGTCGTTCTTACATGGATTATGAGTGACCGGTTGAAAATTGTTGCAAAATGAGTGTTCTGATTCACACATCCAATGAAAGTCGATGTGGGCCTAGCTGGAAACTTGTTAGCGTCTTTCTTGGAAAGGATGACGATGGACACTATCAGCTGCAGCTGGGAATTGAAGACCTCGGTAAGGCACATTGGCTGAGAGGTGTCAAGAAAGCTGTACTGCTGCTGCCTGTATTTCATTGGTAAGTAGAGGACTTCAGTCTCTTCTACATCTTCATCTCTTTTACAGTCTGTTGTGATGTTTGGCACATGGATTACTCATCCATCCAGGGATATGGAACTTCCCTAGATTATCCACCTATCTGCTCTCTATTACATTTCAGAGCTCACTGTTTAATCTTGCTTTTTTAAATAAACCTGTAGCCTTTCCTAATAAAGAGAAAGAAATGGAGAGGATTAATAAACTCGTCTTGCCCTTCAAGAATGAGTGCAGACCTCAGCTCCCAGAAGATGAGGATTTTGTGCTGGCAAATGGAAAATGAAACACCAGTGTGGGCGAGATGTGCTGCTGGCTATGTGTGCGCCACTGCTGAGCCATCTCCATCCCACCTGTTAATTGCTTCACTTGGGATGAGTTTGGGAATACAACATCTTAAGAGTGAGCTAATGGGCATCAGGTTGGAGGGTGAAGACCAAGATACGGTTTGGAATAGAACCAAATTATAATTATCCAAAAAGTCACTGGCTTTAACTGCTCTGACTGTATTTATCTGTAAACAAAGAAGCTTCCTCTTTCCCATGCTCTTTGACTGGAATATCATAGGGTCAGAGGGAACGGGCTGGTGATATCTAGGAGCAGCTTGCAAGTGGTTGTGGCCAGGGCCATCCAGTTGAGTGCTAGGATGTGGAAATTGGCTAGGTGGCATCTTGAGTGTTCAGCAGGCCAGGCACAGGGGTTGCACCTGTTTTGACCCTGTGTCTCCATTTTATGTCTGTGTATACATAAGTGTATATTGTAATAATGGATAACACATTTGCCTGCCATCTGAGCAACATTTTGGCAGCTATGAGATGGGGTAACTTTGCCTTATGTGTGGGACATAACTCAATCTAACACATGAGGTGTTAAATGTCTACCACAGACTGTTGTGATTTAGATTTTTTTTTTTAGTAGTAGCATATTTAGAGGATAAAAACCTCCCTCTTTTTTAGCAGCGCCTGACTTTATGGAGTGAGCCGTTTCCCCCAGCGTTTGAAGCATGATTAAAAACATCAGAAGAATCCTGTATCATACAGCGGAAGATGAAGATACATCTATTTCACTTACAATGCACCTTTCAGATGTGACTGGGAGATACATTCTTGTCTTCATAATTGGGTATAAAAACAGAGGCAAGAGTTTATTCAGTACAAAAATCCATTTAAATAGCACATGTTGCTAGGGTTTCTTGGTACTAGCCAATCCTTGCTTAAAAGGATTTTTTTGATTAATTGAACACACAGGAAGAAGCCGACAATACTGTTCCTCACAGAAGAAATAGCTATTTTTAGGCATTTGCTTAAATTTTAGGTTGCTTTGTTCCTGTTAAATCTCAGTCTTTACTTTGGCAGAAATCCCATTTTAAGAGCACGTTCTAAAGTTCTGGGCCTTCAGCAGGGCTAAGAATTTTGCACGTGCTTAAGGGCTCGGCTTGAGTAAGTTTTAAGGATGGTTTTTAAAGAATTGGGGCCATTGGTGGCTGGTAGAAGATGATCAAGCTTTTTGCCTTTATAGGATTTAGGATGAGATTTAGAGATAGCTCTGCTCTATTAAAAAATAGTTGGGTAATATGTGTGACTTAGGCTTAATGAAAACTGCCATATAGGAGATTCTGATAATTGTACCTAATTGAATGCTCTTCTTGTTGTTTCAGGTGATTTGAGAGTTAATGTTTATTATAACTACTTGGAAAGATACATTTGTTTTCCTCAAGATATGGTATTTCCATGTCTCAACAGCTTGAATTTCAACTGTTCTTTTAATTTCCTACTATTTTTATTTAGTAGGGCTACAATATAGGCACAGAAAATGAGATATACATGTGCACGCAGGTTCACTGATGTATTGTTATTTCCACCTAGACATCTGACTGCAGCTTTTGGGAATTAGAATGAGAAAACTCCACATATTTTCCCTTGAAACAAACTATTTGCAAAGTTGGGGAGAACAGTGAATAATTTACATAATTTAAAAATGATGAGTCTGTCTGGTACCTAAATCTGGGGAACTTAAATAGGATTTTTTGGGCATAAATATTGTGTTGGTCTTCTGATATTGCTAGGTAACTTTTTTTGCCTTTTTCCTCCAATCTTTCATAATGCATAGATTGATACCCATTGACTGCAGCTCCCCACAAATAACGTGGTGTTTGTATTATTTTTTTACTGAGCAGGATTCTTAGGTTTTATGTATCAGGAAGAGCGGTGTTAGCATCAGTTAAGGAAGTGTGCTTACATCTAAACTAAGCTGAGTTTCAGCTAGATTTAAGATTGATCAGCAGAGTAGGCTGAAGTATAATATGGAATTGTGGGAGGTTGTTTTAAACAAGGTCTTGTCTAGCTACCGGAGCAGACTAATTTAAGAAGTTAAAGGATTAAATACTAAATGGTGCAGAACTCTGCTGCTGTGGATAGGTTGCTTCTAGTAGTCACAGAGCCTTGCTGTCTTCCATAGAGACGAGTTAGCAAGCTTGTTAAAGATGAAGTGGTGCTTCTGGGTGTGTTAGAGGCTTAGTGAAATGTTGGCCCAACTCCAAACTGCCTTCATTATCAAGATCAAATTTTCTGAGATGAACCAGGGGAACAGTGGAGCTGAAGATAAAAGCCATGGAGCTGCATGGACTGAGCATGGCACTTCTATCCAGGTCCCTGATGTAGCTGTAGCACGGTCTCTAGTGTTTGCTTCACTGGGTGTAGAATTTGGATGCATCCTTTCTTTCAAACTCCTTGTTTATGCAGAAGAAATGGGCCTTTGCCTTCTTAATAAAGTTTTATGTTTTATATTTTAAGGGCAACCACTCAGAAAACAAAGAATTAAGGAAGTGAAAGTATGAGGCACTTGTCTTTGAGGTTATTTAGTCTGTAGGGAGGGATGGTTTGGGGATATGGCAACAAACAATTTGACAAAAGTTTGAGTTTTTTACAAAATCTGTTTGCTGTAATGAAAACTGCTGATTTATGATTTTTTTTCATCCTGTTTTCTGAGGAAAGAAGGCCTCTAGGAAACAAGACTTCATTAGGTTCTTGAGCGCTTTTGAAGGTTTTCGTGTGTATGGTAGAATTAATAAGGAAGGGAATTTGTTTTCCCTCCTGTTTCCTCAAGCCCCAAATATATCTCTTCATTTCTAGTCAGATATCACATTCAAGAAAACATCTTTATGCGTCAGCGATTTAATTTCTGAATTACGTGACTTCATGAATGGTACCCAGTCAGTCCCAGCTCAAAATCGGCAGTCAAGCCTCCAGGAATCATGAGGCTGGCTTCAAAAGCATCACAAAGCTTAGTGAAGCAGTAACTGTTTTGCTTGTGATTTTTAATTTATTTGGGCTGTGTTTTTTAAAGCTTCTCTGCACTATTACTATTCACTCTATATCACTGAGGCTTAGAAACTTAAAGCCTCAACTTCGTTTTATACGTAACTAAGACACCCCCCCCCCCCCCCCAACATATTTACCATGAGTTTGAAGGTGAAAGATAACTGGCGATATCATGGCAGTCCTTAGAAATAAGAGAACTTCCTACCTCATCCGTGGTCATATTAGAAATTATAATATGAAAAAGTGTGATTAATCCAATTTTCAAACCTTTCAGTAGTTGTATAGGATGATAGGAAAGAATAACTTGGATTCATTTTTAAAAGTACGTCCACTATTGCTCCAGTGCTATATTTAATTTTTGACTTTCAAGTCCCTGCCAGTTTCAGATAAAGCCTATGGCTTTATCTGTGCCCAGAGGGGAGCATTGGAGAATTCTTTTGTGCCCAAGTTCATGAATCCTTCTTTTCTGAAATCTGCTTAATGGAGGTAGTAAGGCATAACTCGTGGGAGCGTTATGAGGTTTTCTCTGATTAGCAGGCATAAAATGCTCTGGGACTGATAGGTAGGAAGCGCTTTAAAGGTTTATGGTGAGTTTTAAAGTGGTGCTTGGTATTGGTGCTGCAGGTGGTGTCAAAAGCGAAGTTTCCCCAAGTACTTCTGAAATTCTTACAGTACATTGCCCATGTTCCTCTTAAAGGCGTGGTAGAAGTCTAACGTTGTTCCCACCTCAATACGTTTGCAGAATAGAGTAGGATTAGTTCATGGTACATTTTGCTGCACAAATAATCCATTTTTATTAAAGAAATGAAGTTACCTGTATCATGTTAGTAAAGAGTCCTGAAGTAGGGGGGAAGGAGCTTAGGGGTCAGTTTGAGCAAGTATTAATTTAAAGTGCCTTTTCTGTCTTGACTGGTTGGTTAACACATAGTGTTTTCTGGCTGATATATTCCAAACCTTACACTTTAAATATTGTATTTATCAGCCCTTTATTAAATATACAAAACAGGACCACACTCACCAAAGCCTGTCACAGCCCATTTTGTTGTCACAGGACTAGATGAACTCTAGGGGTCCCTTCCAACCTGAAACCTTCGATGATTCGATGATGATTCGATGATTCTGCTATATGCTGAGGAATGAGTCCAAGCCGCAAAGCCGCCCCATTTTAGCCTCAATGGCTTTTTAAAAAGCTTGCAGCCTAAAATAATACATTATTAAGGTATTCAGACTTGTCAAAATTAATAATTAATATCACATTTATGTTCCCTGCACATACAGAGTCTTTCACTTCAGTTGTTTGTATTCCAGCCAACTGCCTGTGAGTTGTAGTCTTCTCCCGTGGCAGAAGTGTGCCCAGGGGGCTGGCGTGGGGGCTGCTGCCTCCTGGCTCCCTGGCGTACATGTGTTATCTAACATTAGCTTTCACTTCTTCCCCTGTAAACTACCTCAGTCCGCATGTGACCTGTTGGTCTATTAATTAGAATATGAAGAACGCAAATTTTAAGAGGGATGGGGGGGAAAAAAAAAGTCTGTATGTTTATTTTTAAGACCCTGGAGGAACTTGCTTCTTGGGATAAGGGAGTAACTTAAGAGGTGATTATGCATGTTATTCAGGCTTGTTTTAAGGATAAATAGGACTTCTAATCAAATACCAGGGGAAGTACGAAAATTTGTCTTCTGATGAAAGTATGGATGTGGCGCTTAGGGACAGGTTTTAGTGGTGGAATAGCAGTGTTAGGTTAACGCTTGGACTCGATGATCTTAAAGGTCTTTTCCAACCTAAACGATTCTGTGACTCTAAGTAGAGATTACAGAGAACAGGTCCTACTTGCAGAACAACTGCATTTCTGCTCTGAGAGAGCAGGGCATGGAATGTACAGTTCATCCAATAAACCTTTTTTTTCTCTTCACTGCATAGGGATGACAGAATCCTCAGCAGGAATAAATACAAAAATTTCAGCAAAGATTACCAAAGACAACAGTAGAATTGCTCTAGATTACACCCGCCACCCCCTCAGACCCAAAGCAAAAAAAAACCCAACAAAAATCAAGGGGAGTTAAGTTTTTTTTT